>NAJO01000038.1:0-202136 GCA_002077065.1 Cryoendolithus antarcticus | reverse complement strand
GTTGTGTGGCCTGGCGCGCCGTCACAGTCGGGCGTGTGCTCGTCTGCGGCTGTGGTGATGACAGGGACTGGGGCGGGCTTCTTGATTGCGATTAGGTAGGCGGCTTGTTGCGCTGGAGTGAGGCCGGCCTTATTGATTTTGAAGATCTCCTTGGGTTCGTGGGCGGGGTTGTAAGGGATGTTTGGGCGGGGACGGGTGAAGGAGAAGGGGGAGGGGGATGTGTGGTCATGGGAGTGGTCGAGGAGAGTGGTAGGGAGGTCTTCTTCGAGCTTCATCTCCGTATCAGAGTCGATGTCTTCTTGCAGCACTGAGGCGATGGTGTGGTCTTCTTGCTTGATTTCGACGCCTTCGTTGCTGGTCGAGGTGTCCATCATATCAGTGTCGCGCTCGATGACGCTGGTGCTGGAATCGTGATCCATGGTGGTCTCGAATATCTGAAACTTCTTGATGTGTTGCAATTGTAGGTAGATGAGTAGTGTCAGTACGCATTTTCCAAGAGTCACGGGGAAATGAGAGCTACGTTCTTTGCAGTCTGCATCCGTGTTGTCACATGCTCGCAGCTGAGCAAGTCATCCTCATATGCGCAGTGAAGCTCTTAAGAGTGAGTTGATTTCGATTCTACCTTTCGTTTTGTTACCGCTGCGGCTCAACATGTCAGTGTAGCATGTCATCCACAACGTGTCAGACCCTAAATCATCTCAAGGTCTGCGATGATAGCGCTGCAGTGGCAGGCCCAGTCGTGACTACCGTCAGTGCGAACGAATGAATGTTTCAGATCTGTAGTGAGCTGCAGCTGTGTATCACATGCAGAACAATGCTAGCATGTGCCACGCCTCCCCACCTGGCGCTGCCTTGGGCATATCCTCACCTGCCCACTAGACTTAACTTACTCTTCCTCCACCCACCACCACCGTTACAACATCAACAACTCCTCCATCGTAACATATCATCAATACGACCAATCCAACACACCAACAAGACACGCAATGGCCTCTCCTGCGAAGACAGGCTGGTCCGAATCCGAGAAGGTGGCCAAACCCTCATGTTTACCACAGAATGAGTGAACTCTAGGCAGGCTGACACCCTCGCAGCTCGGTCTCCTGTTCCAGATTATCGCCGTGGGCGGCGCGATCCCCTGGGAGAAACTCACGTTGCCAAATGGCCGCACCAAGAAAGCCTGCGATATGATGATCCAGAAGGAGAGGAAGAAGATCAAGGACTCGATGGCTGGGATCGCCGAGGACAAGGAAGATGACGATGAGGACGGAGAGAAGGAGAAGTCGGCCTCGCCTAAGGTACTTACCTCCGTGATGCGGATTGCGTTGCTTGAGGTGAACGATGCTGACTTGTACTCGCAGAAGCGCAAGGCTACCACCGACGAGAACGCCGGCAAGGCCAATCGCGGCAAGAGGGCCAAAAAGGCTGATGAGGATGGGGACGGCGATGGTGAGGAGGTCACTACGCCGAAGCCGAAGAGAGGTCGTCCCAAGAAGGCCGTAGCTCCCAAGGTCGAGCCACAGTCCGATGATGACACGGGCGCGCTTGAGGCTGCTGAGGAAGCTGAGGCTGAAGTTGAGGCTGAGGAATGAGCAATCGCTTTCGGATCGATAGGGGCTAGAGTGCCATGCGGAGATGATCGTGGGCAAATGGTTTAGAGGCGACGTGCTGGCCATAGGGCGGTGTTGCTGAGGTTGGTGGATAGCCAGCTTGAGCTACTATAGCAGACGTTCTCATCCACCTACTTCTGACGCATTTCAATCATCTCATGTTGACTTCTGGTGTCGTACTACGTTGGATGAACTTGCAGAGGCGCGCTCTGGGGTGAAGTCCGTTTTGACGGGAGCGCCCGCAGAGACTTCCGCTCGAGACAACACCCCCGAGAGTCAAGGTGTCGCGCAGTAGTGGGAAACAGGCGCCTTCTTGCAATCCGATACCTTACATTGCTTCATATCCAACCCAATGCTCCCGTCTGAATGCTACTTGGCCGAATATCTGGCCTAAAGACAGTGGCGCAACGTCTTGAAAGCATAGCCTCCAGCCGCAGCCTGACACTTGACCGGAAAAGTCACTTTGCCTCTAATATCTTGAATCATCCCACACGGTTTCATTCCCTCTCCTCGACTCGACCGCTCTTTCCCAGTGTCAGCGCTTTCGCGTCATCACGGCTCTCCATCAGATCATTCGCCATGGACCACACCACAGCAAAGCGAAAAGCACCACCCTCCGCCTCAGATCGTCCTCTAAAGCAAGTCCGCTCAGGCGAGCTTCTCCCACCAGTCACGGCAGGCACGTACACGAACGGCGTCGCTGTCGACGTCTCCGCCAACGACACCCCCAACGGCGACGGCTACGGCTCCCCCATGTCCGAAGACGATGGCGACCTCATCACAGCCACAGCAGCAGACTCCGCAGAATGGCAAGCAACGATCGAGAAGGTGATCAAGAACGTCGTCAGCATACACTTCTGCCAGACCTGCAGCTTCGACACGGATCAGGCGTTGTCGAGTGAAGCAACGGGGTTCGTGGTCGATGCTGAGAAGGGCTATATCTTAACGAATCGGCATGTGGTGGGCGCTGGGCCGTTCTGGGGATACTGTATTTTCGACAACCACGAGGAGTGCGACGTCTATCCTGTGTATCGCGATCCGGTACATGACTTCGGTATACTTAGGTTTGATCCCAAGGCGATCAAGTACATGCCTGTGGCGCACTTGGAGCTGAGACCAGATCTCGCAAAAGTTGGATCGGAGATCAGAGTCGTGGGTAACGACGCTGGAGAGAAGCTGTCAGTGCTGTCTGGAGTGATCTCGCGGTTAGACAGGAATGCGCCGGAGTATGGGGAGGGGTACAGTGACTTCAACACGAATTACATCCAGGCAGCGGCAGCTGCATCAGGAGGATCTTCGGGATCGCCAGTTGTGAACATCGACGGCTTTGCAGTTGCGCTACAAGCTGGTGGACGTGCGGACGGAGCAGCGACCGACTACTTCCTCCCCTTAGATCGACCGCTTCGAGCTTTGCAGTGCATAAGAGAAGGCAAGGCGGTAGATCGCGGTACGATACAGACACAGTGGATACTGAAGGCGTTCGATGAGTGCAGGAGATTGGGTCTGAGTCCGGAGTGGGAAGCCAAAGTCAGAGAGAAGTTCCCGACAGAGAACAGCATGTTGGTGGCGGAGGTCATACTACCTGATGGACCAGGGCACAAGAAGCTGGAAGAGGGCGATGTGCTGGTGAAAGTCAACGGCGAGCTGTTGACGCAGTTCATCCGACTTGATTCGATACTCGACAGCAGCGTGGACGGCAAAGCCAGTTTGCTTGTGCAGAGGGGTGGACAGGACGTTGAGGTGGAGTTGACAGTCGGCGACTTGCATGCTATCACACCAGATCGATTTGTATCTGTCGCTGGTGCGGCGTTCCATGATCTATCATACCAGCAGGCGCGCTTCTACGCCGTAACGCTGCAGAATCCGGGCGTCTACTGCTGTGAAGCAACCGGTAGCTTCAGATTCGATGGCTCCGAGTACGGCTGGCTCATACAGACGATCGACAACAAGCCAACTCCTGACCTAAGGACATTCATCGAGGTCATGGGAGGGATTGCAGACCGGAGTAGAGTCGTAGTGACATACAAGCACCTACGCGACATGCACACTCTGAACACCAGTATCCTGCTTGTCGACCGCCACTGGAGTAAGACTATGCGTATGGCTGTACGGAACGACAAGTCAGGTCTTTGGGACTTCACAACACTGGCAGAGCCACTCCCACCCCTCGCACCAGTACCTCGGAAAGCCAACTTCGTGAAGATGGAGGGTGCTGCACATCCTCAAGCTGTCGACATCGTGCGATCGTTCGTCAGAGTCGGCGCTAACATGCCCTTACGGATAGATGGCTTCCCTCGGTCACGGAAGACTGGCTTCGGCCTGGTGATTGACGCTGAGCAGGGTCTCGTGATCGCCAGTCGCGCAATCGTTCCCTACGATCTTTGCGACATCTCCCTTACCTTTGCGGACAGCATCATCGTAGATGGCAAGATCGTGTTCATGCACCCACTGCAGAACTACGTGATCATCAAATATGATGTGAGCTTAGTAAAGGCGCCAGTGAAGAGCGCGAAGTTGGCCACAACTCCGATCAAGCAAGGAGAGAGTACAATCTTTTTCGGCTTCAACCAGAATTACAGGCCTGTCGTCGCAAAGACCGCAGTCACCGACATCACCACCGTCGCGATTCCTGCAAGCGCCTCCACCCCGCGGTACCGCGCTGTCAACCTCGATGCGATCACGGTCGACACAAGCCTTAGCGGGCAATGTGGAAGCGGTGTCCTCGTAGCTGAAGACGGCACAGTGCAAGCCCTCTGGCTGACTTACCTTGGTGAGCGAACCGGCCACACCAACAAAGACGTCGAGTACCATCTCGGCCTCGCCACGCCAGCCCTCCTCCCCATAATCGAAGAAGTCAAGTCCGGCCGCGTCCCTAACCTCCAAATCCTGAACCTAGAAACGCAAACGGTCCAGATGAGCCAAGCCCGTATTATGGGCGTAGCCGAATCCTGGATCGAGCGCGTCGAGTCGGAAGACCCCGAGCGCCACCAACTTTTCATGGTGCGCAAAGTCGACGCTGGCAACACTGGCGGCCTAGCCGAAGGCGACGTGATCCTGACCCTCAACGATCGCCTTATCACCCGCGTTGCAGATCTAGATGTGATGTACAACAATGCCGTGCTCCGCGCTGTGGTGGTTCGCAAGCAACAGGAAGTTTCCCTCGACGTCCCCACAGTGCCCACCTCGGAGCTCGAAACCGACCGCATCGTAGTCTTCTGCGGCGCCGTCCTGCACCGCCCACACCACGCTGTGCGACAGCAGATAAGCAAAGTCCATTCTGACATCTACGTGTCGGCGCGCATGCGCGGATCCCCAGCATACGCCTACGGTCTCGCGCCCACGAACTTCATCCTCGCTGTCAACGCCGTGCCCACCCCAGATCTGGAGAGCTTCATCCGCGAGACTAGTAAGATACCGGATAACACTTACTTCAGGTTGAAGGTTATGACATTCGATAATGTGCCTTGGGTGGCTACGATGAAGAAGAACGAGCATTACTTTCCGACGGTGGAGTTCGCAAAGGATCCTAGTTTGAGGGAAGGGTGGAAGCGAGTAACTTATGAGGACGGCGCGGTGAAGAAGGGGGAGGGCGAGATGGCGCCCGAGGGTGCCGAGGAAGGAGGAGGGGATGGGGAGATCCAGGTCGAGGGGTAGGCTTGATGGGCTGCATTTGTCGAACCAGTGTCGCATCAACAGCGGGCACACATGATCCGCCTGGCTGGCAGAGCTGGGCGAGTCTCCGGCGAAAATTGTAGTACAATACCTCTAGACCGTTGTACAACATTACCAGTATTGCATACAGCGACTTTTGACTACAGCCAAGTCTGCAACGGCACATCCACCCGAACTTGCGCTTTGAGTGGGTTTCGCAGTCCTTTCCATTGCGCCGGGCATCACTGACAAGCACGTCGATAGCGCGTATCAGTGACTCCCAGAGCAGTGCGTACAATTGCCATTGCCCCAGTCTGCCGTCGAGATCCGAGAGCTTGCATGTCCACGTGAAAGCCGACCTTATTGGAGCTGACGTACTCTCGAGCAGCTGCGCCTCTTGGCCGCGGCTTGGTACTGTAGGCCGAGAGACATCTCATACCTTCCCATCCACACTGTCCGTTCTCCACTTCGAATCCACTTTGCGCGACCTCGAGCACCTTCAACCATCTCGTGGACTGTTACAACAGCACACCACAAGTTATCGCAACACAACTCTGAAACCGACCCTCAAGCCACAAACCTCACGCCAAGCCTCCACCACCCCATCAACGCCACCTTACCCTCCACCTAGCGCAATGGCCTACAAAGCCCCCGACGGCAACCCGCCTCAATACGGCATGCAGCCCCCCCAGCAAGCGCACTACGACTCCCAAGACCCGCGCGGAAACGCAGACTACTACGGCTCACCCGGACCCCAAAACCAGTACGGCGCGCCCCAACAGTACGGCCAGCAACCCTACGGCCAACAGCAATACGGACCACCACAAGGGCAGTACGGACCGCCGCAGGGCTATGGTCAGCAGCCGCCTATGGGGTACCAGCAGCAGCCGATGATGTACCAGCAGCAACAGCCGCAACGAGGGGGTGGGGCGGGGGGAGGGATATGCGCGGGTATTGCGGGGGCGTTGGCGTGTTGTTGTTGTTTGGATTGTTTGTTCTAGGGGGTGGGAGAGGTATTGGGCACCGGGGAAAAGAGGTCATTCGGGAGAGAAGGGTAGGATGAAGAGGGTGTGTGATTGAGAAGTCTACGTGGTTAATGTGCGTGTACGGTTTCGGACTTGGCCTGGGGGAGCAGGATAGCGCTTTCATAATCTTCATTGTATTGCTAAATGGTTTCAGACATTCTTCGCTCGACGAGTCTTGTCTGGGTCTTCCGTGAAGGTATTCGGTCGCGCGCCAGCTTGCCCATCTTCGTGAATACTGGGGCTGACCTGACTCTGCACAGATGGCATCCTTTCTTCAGTGATGGTGTATGCTGATCTGCTTGGACGATGACCACGCGACACTATCAGAAGGCGCATGCAGCATCCGTAGGCGTGAAGTCGGTCCGTCAGAGATGCATGTATGTGTGCCACGGGGGATTGAGCTACGATGCCAGTATGTGGGGCCCGAACTCTTGCCAGACTGTCCTTCAAGGACATCAACCCTCTCTGCAGCGTACTTGGCAGATTCCCCCCGATGCTTGAGACCCTAGTCTCTGCTTCAGATTTCATGAATATTCGTACTCGAACGCTGTACAAGTTGCCCTGAGCTACACCTATAGCTTCGCCTCGCCGCTAATGACGCTCTTCAGCAGCTTCAAACCCTCGAGAGCGAACTGTACCATGTTCGCTACTCTGTCGCCACCGAGCTCAGTATTAAGCTCCTTGGTGAATGTGCCTCTCTCGCAGTCAACCGCCAATGCCACGTACCCCGGCTTGCGGTTCGGCGTCGCACCACCAGTCGGACCAGCAGTGCCACTTTCGGCGAGAGTATATGTACTCTCTAGGTCCTTTCTCACGTGCTTCGCAAGGCCGGTGACGATATCTGTCGTCGGTCCTTGATAGTTTGAGATGGTTTCCTGCGTCCAGCCAGCGTAGGCGATGCGCGAGGGGAGAGTGTACAGCGTGAGACCACCTTTGTAGATCTTCGAAGCACCCGGCGTGGAGAGGATCGAAGACGAGATAAGACCTCCTGCGGCCGTCTCGGCGATGCTCAAGGTTTCGCCACGGGACTTGAGCAGCTCAGCCACTTCTGTGAGGATTTGACGGAGAGCTTGCGGAGGAAAGTCTGTTGATGTGGAGGAAGTAGACATTTTGCGTGTCGTTGGCTTCGAGTTTGTTTGTCGGATTGGGGACGACTGATGGCTTAGATTGATGAAGGTGCTGGAAGAGACGAAGCGCGGATGATGGGGAGAGCGAGTAGTGCGAGGCAGAGATCGAGATGCTGCGGACAGGAATGGAAGCAAAGCCTGACGCGTCATTCATTGAGCGCTTGAGTCGACAATTTCGTTGACTGACCTACACTCGAGAATTGTACATGTAACGAGACAGCCATACTCTTTCCAATTGTCAGCAACCCATGAGGGACAAGGAACGTCACTTTACCCCACAGCACGCTAAGATACCCTTATCGTTCCCGCTTCGCCGACTCGCCGAGCCGCATGCTCTCGGGCAACTTTTTTGAAGCATGCATTCGAGGCAGCACATACAACTACTTCAATATGGAACGCCATACACGATGAAGATCAAGGCGCTCACCCGCTCCGCTGCCTCTCATCAGGCGCCGGGCAGCGATGTCGCTCGCACGCCTCGAAATCTGGACCCGGCTCTACATCCCTTCGAGCGTGCGAGAGAATATACGCGAGCGCTGAACGCAACGAAGCTGGAGCGCATGTTCGCTGCGCCCTTTGTAGCGCAGCTCGGAAAAGGACACGTCGATGGTGTCTACACCATCGCCAAGGATCCAAAGTCACTCGAACGCTTTGCAAGTGGAAGCGGAGATGGTGTAGTCAAGGTCTGGGATCTGCCGAGACAGGACGAGGTCTGGCAGGCACAGGCGCATGAGAATGTTGTGAAGAGTTTATGCTGGACACAGGATCAGAAACTGCTGTCTTGCGGAAGTGATCGGACGGTGAAGTTGTTTGACCCATACCACACGCCAACGGGTAGTGCACCAGTGGCGACATGGTTGGGCAATAATGCTTTCACTGCGATCACACGGCATCGTAAAGAGCCAGCATTTGCTGTTGCATCGTCGGCTATATCGCTATATGATCTGAATCGACCGAATGCTGGACCCACGCAGACATTGGCTTGGCCGACGAGTGTAGACACGATCACCTCGCTGGCCTTCAATCAGTCTGAG
Source organism: Cryoendolithus antarcticus (assembly GCA_002077065.1). Lineage (NCBI taxonomy): Eukaryota > Fungi > Ascomycota > Dothideomycetes > Cladosporiales > Cladosporiaceae > Cryoendolithus > Cryoendolithus antarcticus. Next base: position 193,692 of record NAJO01000038.1, on the reverse strand, counting down.
ACTTCTCTACTAGCTTCGACAGCGTCGGACCGCTCTTTAGTGCTTTACGATCTTCGGACGAACTCCCCACTTCACCGCTCGGTTCTCACACTGTCTTCAAACGCTGTTGCGTGGAATCCAATGGAGGCCTTCAATCTCGCAGTCGCGAACGAGGATCACAACATCTATCTCTTCGACTCTCGCAACTTATCGCGCGCCATGAACATCCTCAAAGACCACGTAAGCGCAGTCATGGACATTGACTTCTCTCCTACCGGCGAGGAGCTCGTCTCAGCATCCTACGACCGCAGCATTCGTCTCTGGAAGCGCAACGAGGGTCATAGTCGAGATATCTATCACACCAAGCGTATGCAGCGCGTCTTCTCATGCGCCTGGACGCCAGACAACAACTATGTGCTCTCCGGCTCCGACGATGGCAACGTGCGTCTCTGGCGTGCCAAGGCATCGGCCAGGCAAGGTGTGAAGAGCGCTGCGCAGAGACAGAAGCTGGAATATGATGAGGCACTAAAGCAGCGTTACAAGCACATGCCCGAGATCAGGCGGATTGCTAGGCACAGACACGTGCCGAAGCAGGTGAAGAAGGCTGGTGAGATCAAGGGCGAGGAGCTCAAGTCGATCAAGCGTAAGGAGGAGAATGAGAGGAAGCACTCAAAGAAGGGCTTGAAGGCCAGGAGGAGTGAGAGGGAGAAGATGGTACTTGTCACTGAGCAGTGATCGATTGCCGGTGGTAGAACGAATCAGCATTGCCTTACGCTGCGTGCATTCAGCGCACGACATGGTCGTATCGGCGCTACTAAGCGTGGTAGCTTGTGGCAACTAGCGACATCCCTTGCATCGAGTCCATCGCGACGAACGCCTTGTCCGAAATTGGGCATGCAGGCTGGCCTTTGTTACAACGCTACAGCACACTACGATGCTGTGTCGAGCGCGATCAAGGTTCTTCGCGGAGTCCTTTTTCTGCTACGACTTAGTGGTCCGACTGTCAGCCGACGTCGTCTTCAAATTGAGAGCCGTCCCGACAGTTTGGTTGTCCCGAGTGATGCAGCTTGCAGATCTGTGTCACCAAATGGCGTCCCAGTGCGGCTGCGCGCAGGCACTCATCCGGGCAAGTCTGTTGACTTGAATGGACTTGCGTGACCTTCGACAATATCACAACACCTCATGAGAAAGTCAAATACCACCTACGCTCGAATTCAGTGTGAGGAGGTGTCATGAAGTCGTATGCCATCCGCAAGGTGTTTGAGACGAGCAGTGCAGATCACAGACACAGCAGCAGTGATGATGCATGCCCTCGCATGGCTGCCATAAGGCGGTCTGTCGGACGACAGCCAATCAGGGTTTGCGAATGGGTGATCAATCGGGACTTGCAATGCAGTGAAGCGAGCGGATGGGGTTTGAGGAAGATGCTTGGGTTGACCGCCAAGGGTGGATCCTGGAGAGGTGGGAACTGCAAATAGTTCTCGTCATGACACTGAGTGCGAATGGCATCCACGATCTCTGCAGCATGCACTACGGGTGTTTCTCTCACTCCGTGTGTATCACCTCCGTCGAGATCGGGTTCGACGTTCAATGCTGGATGAGCAATCGTTCAGCTGACTTGCTCCTCGTCCTTCGTCAAAACAATAAACCTCGAGATCAATTTACCTAACGTACGATTGTACCCGATGCGGTTTTGCTCAGGCCATTGCCTTCCGTGTAGCACGTAGCATCCGCCTACACGTACCCACCAGAGATGACGAACCACGGACACTCGCATTGTGCATCACGCACCCGGCGCCGCATTCCCGACCAGCCCTCACCCTGTCGCCCGCCCCGACCCTCCACCCACCTCTGCTGCTGCACGTCGAGTGTGCTGCAGCCTTGTACCCTGCATGTGCTACGAATAGTACAGTAAGTATCGCGACGTAGCTACTACCTTAAGTCTTCTCCATCTCTTGGCTCGTGTCTTCACGCATCTCGACGCTCGTTCTGTACATTCCCATGCGCTCTTTCCCTACTTCACGAGCGCGCGGAAACCGGCTTCTCGGCGTGACATCTTGCAGTTGTGGCTGTGTGGTATGACGCCGACTGTCGTTTGCATGTAAACACTGCTGCTCTGTTCACACTGGATATGCATGTTTAGCTATTGACCTAAGGATTCCATCGACCTACGCGTACCTACAAACACCTCATGAGCAAGGTTGCGCTATCTTTACGAACACCCTAGAAGTTTGCTCGAGGCAGGCGCAACCTCTCTGGACCAGCCCATCGGGGCGGACGAAGATGCTAAACCTAAGACTATCGCTACTGGCTCTGTTGTTATCGTCGCTATACCACATCGCCTCCGCCGCAGTAGCGAGACCACTCCTAAACCACCAAGTCGAGGACTTCCCTGGGCTAGTCGACCATGATTTCCTACTCGATCGACGACAATCTGACGGCGTATCTGGTTTCACGGTCGTTACGGGCATACAAGGCACGAGTCCGCAGCCACGACTTGAGATCCGACAATTAGAGAAGAATGTCGATCAATGGAACCTCTTCATGCTAGGTTTGACACGATTCATGGCGACCAATCAGTCGGAGAAGTTGTCGTACTACCAGATTGCTGGTATGTGGCGATAATACACTAGGTCTATCCGCAGTTGCTGATACGATCGCAGGTATCCATGGCAGACCATACGTACCGTGGGATGGCGTAGGGTCAGGCGATGGCATCTCGAGCCCAGGGTATTGCATACATCTTTCGCAGCTCCTATTGCCTTGGCATCGACCATATCTGGCACTGTATGAAGTTTGTCGCACGTATTGACCCTTGCCCTGGCCGTATACTAACATCGCCACCAGCAAACCCTGTACAGCCACATCATTGCCGCAGTCAACTCGTTCCCTGCCGGTGCAACGAGAACAAAGTATGCCATCGCTGCGCTATCTTGGAGACATCCGTACTGGGACTGGGCGGCAGACCCACCGGCCGGGCAGAGCGTCTACCCGAGTAGCATCTCGAATCCGACTGTGACGGTGACGATGCCGAATGGGACGAATACGATCCCCAATCCCCTCTACTCCTACAGATTCCACTCGGTGTCGAGGGACGACTTCTACTACGATCCAGTAGGTCTTCCCGTGCGTTTCGCACAATCAAGAGCTGACACTTCATCCAGTGGAGTGAATGGAGCTCTACTCTGCGAGATCCTCTCGGCGGCCAAGTCGAAAGCGCAACCAGCCAGGACAATCTTGTCGGCCCGATCTTAGACTACGCTCGAGTCTCGTCGCGGGATCGACTGTACAGCCTGTTCACGTTCTACAGCAACTTCTCGGAGTTTGGCACCGAGTCGTACACCTTCGGCGCAGATGTGAAGAACGCTGATAGTCTTGAGTCGATACATGATGTGATCCATGGCATCACGGGGAGTGGCGGACATATGACTTACCTTGACTACTCCGCTTTCGATCCGATCTTCTGGCTGCAGTGAGTTGGCCGACATCCAGAGGAAGACGAGAAATGCTGACACTATGCCAGCCACACCATGATCGATCGTAGCTTCGCTCTCTGGCAAGCCCTCTACCCAGACAGCTACGTCCAGCCAACACAGATGTTCCAGAAGAGCTTCACAATCCAGCAAGGCCAGACAATCGATGCCAGTACGCGTAAGTCGCCCACTTCTGTAGTCTTGAACCAACTGACAGCGAGCTCTAGCCCTCGATCCCTTTCACAGCGACCAGACTGGCACACGCTGGACTTCCCAGACTGCCCGCTCGATCCGCACGTTCGGCTACACCTACCCAGAGCTCGCCAATAACGCCAACGTCTCTTCCATCAAAGCCGCCATCAATCGGCTGTACGGGAGCGACAGCTCACCTTCAAATAGCGCGACCGCCGCGATCCAGCCGTCGAAACGCTTCTTCGACGAGACGTCCGGGGAACCATCTCTCTTCCCTCGTGATCCTGCTGCAGCAGCGAGGCCGAAGCAGTTACGGAGGGAGTACATCGCCAATATCGTCAGCGAGAAGTTCGCGCTCAACGGGTCGTATGCGATCTACGTGTTTCTCAGAGACTTTGACTCGGAAGATCCGAGCTGCTGGCCCACGAATCCGAATCTGGTCGGTACGCATGCCATCTTTGCGGCACTGCCGGGTGATAGTGAGGGGAATGGTATGAGGATGAGTAGTGGTGTGAAGGTCACGGGTACTGTGCCGCTGACAAGCGCTCTACTTGACAAAGCGAAGAGTGGGGATCTGAGAGGGCTACGGAAGGGAGATGTCGAGGGGTATCTGAGGGAGAATCTGGGGTGGAGCGTGAGGATGGTGAGTCTGCTTCCGCAATTCGACTAACCAGGCATCAATGCTGATCCTCTTTCGCAGTTCAACGGCACAGCAGTGCCCAATGACCAGGTGCCAGGCCTGAACTTGAAGGTCGTTAGTGCAGATGTGCAGCCCGCTACTACGGGGGATCAATTTCCCAAATGGGGCAACTTTGCAGAAGTGAAGCAGAATGTTAGGAGGGATACTTGTCCTGTGAAGTAATGATGGAGGTAGAGAGTAGGGTAGTGACATAGACGGCTTTGCATCTTCTAGAAGAGTGTGCTAGGGGTCCATCTCGATAGACCGGAGCATTTGAAGAAGTTCCACTAATAGTCACCAATACCTTGACATCGTGAAGTGAAAATGGCCTCCCCGCTGCCTCCGCGCGCTCTTGCAGTGCTCCCTGATCAGCCCATGGTGAAGATCATGCTGAATCATTCTCATCACACCGCAAGCCTCGACTCGACGTGTTTCACATCCCAAACAGCCACAGTGCAGCGGCCAGATCGCCAGCCGGGCCGAAGTCGCGCCTTGCTCCTTCTAGCGCCAGATCTTATCAAGCTCCCCTGTCACATACCGATAGCGCGGGATGATGGCGTTTTGTTGGCAGACGCCGGAATGCGTCTCACCGCGCTGGGAAGGAGTGCATGTATGTGGTTGGGGGTTTGCCTCGTATTCTTGAAGTGGTATGCACTTCGCTGACCTGATCTGTTTGTCATATATACGATGTTGTGTGTTAATGAATGAACTTGGTGATTCAGTGTTGTTGTCGATCACGTCTTCATTGCGACATTGAGTTCGCGAGCTGTCGGAGGGAGGTCCCTTGGTCCTGTGACCCGAGAGTGACACTGTGTTCGACGTCGTTCCTTTGTCACGCGAGGCAGCAAACACAGCAACCGAAGTCCCTGAGGCCATACGACTTCGCCTCATCCTGACGAGAGGGATATCACGAGCGACATGACCTGAACGCCTCCATCACCAGGAGCCTGATATTAGCCGTCGAGGCGCGATATCGTGAGGCGATCTCCATTTCAGTCTACCCATCGATACAACCACAATATGGCATTCCAGCAACCCCAACATCGACCTCAGTCTTCGCGACAGATCTCTGTGCCTCACGTCATTCCGGAACAGGCCGCCATCCCTGCCTCCCCACTCCGCAAGCGAACCCTCCAGGACTCACAAGAATGGATTCTGTTCTCTCCTGCGCAACGAGAGGCAGCATCGCAGTCTTCGCAAGCACCACGCACAGCGACGTACACTTCAGATCTTGGTAGCCTGGAGACGCACATTCGCTCTCAAGCTGCCGATGAAGATGACGCCGGAGCCGGGGGAGAGGAGGATGGTGAGCTGGACTCATTGGATGATGGATTGAAGGCGTTTGATCACGATCCATTCCACTCTGGGCCTTATCGATCACTGGATCAGAGTGGTGCTACACCGCTGTGGCCTACACATGATGGTTTGGGGACATTCGCGAGTGGTACAGGGCTGCAGGAGCAGCTTTGGCAGTTTGAACGACATAACCCGCAGAGGCGGAGGTCTGTGAGGCGAACATCGTTACTAGATGGGCCTGTGGAGGAAGTAGGGGAGGCATACCTGGAGTCCGAGCGAAGGGAGAGAATAGAGCGATGGCGGGTAGAGCAAAGCCGGGCTGTGGTGGAGGAGATTGAGAAGGAGACAAAGCGAAGGGGACGGAGGCGATCTTCCGTTGCTACCGATACAAGGCCCATCAAGAGCCAGAAAGTGCGTCAAGTGGCTGCGATACTGGGTGAAGACGAGAGAGTACACGGCCTTACTTCGGATGGGGAGAGCTGGTGGCAACGCATCACTCGTCGAGTCATACAAGACTTGATCGGACTGGATGAGAACACACTATCCGTCATCTTCGGCGAGCAGCTACTAGAGGACCCTTCACCGACGCTCACTCTGACTTCACCCATTGCCGCAGCAGCAGCCACGGAGTCGCAGGTCACTTTCCGGGATCGAGACCACACTTGGGAAGCCAAGCTCATTGAACGCATCGCCAAAGAGCTGAATGTGCTGGTCGCAGAGTTCGCTTCGCAAGATGGCAATGCATTCAATACATACGCTCAGCCCAGCGAAGCCACTGTGCAGCGCACGCCCAACATTCGCCACCAACAGCGTCGTCGCCTGAGCCGCCACTCCCGCCCAGCCGCACCAAACGCGTCAACAGCCGACTCTAGCCTCTTCCGACCCACCCTTCCCACCTCCCCGGGTCTTGAGCCAACAGATACATCACTCTGGGGTATCGAAGAAGAGCCTGCCACGCCTCAACCCAATCACGAAACCCAAACTCGAGACTTCTACACCCGCTCCCTCAATCTCTCGACCATCCTATCTTACCTCGCCTCGCGCTTCTCGCCTTCACCACCTGTACCCGCTCAGTCTACACCTCTTGGTCCTCTGCCAGCCTCGTGGGCCACTGCGTCCACACCCACGATGTCACGAGCCGAGCACATACGCCTCCACCACCCTCTCCTGTCCTCACGAGCCGCGGAGATCAGACGGCGAGACAGCGTGCTGAAGCGACGTATGGGGAGTCTCGGTAGCAGGAGCAGCTGCAAGAGCCAGAGCGGGCTCGGGGTTGGAAGGAACGGCGGTAGTGTTAGTAGTAGGTGCTTCTGGGAGTTCGGCGGAGGGACCGCGGGAAGTGAGGGAGTGTTCAGTGAGGGTGGGAGTAGAGGGTGGGGTGAAGTGTGAGATGTTGATTGGATGTACGTGGGATATGTGGTTGATGGCTGAATGATAGCGGATGCTGAATCTAGACTCTTTTACATGACATATACGACGATTGAAGCGGCTACTCGATTGTACGGTCCATGACAAGCAGTAAGCCCATTTCCAGTGATTCAGATTGAGGATCTGTTTCCAGCCATCTCATGCGAGTCTAGCGCACATGAATAACGTCTCTCGCGAGATGCGATAGCGATAGCTCCACCAGACGCCTACTTCTTCCCCTTCGCCGCCTCCGCAGCAGCTTCCTCAGCCGCCTTCATCCTATCTCTCGCCGCCCTACTACCACCCAACTTCGGCCCCAGGGCCTGGCTGGGATTTGCGGGCGGGCGGCGCATCAGATTCCGTTCCTCTGCAGCCGCCAGAAATTCGGCCTTGAACTGCATAGCTGCGAGCGTGTCGTTGTCGAGCGTGCTGTCCGTGAGACCGGGAGGTGGTGTAGGGTTGGCGCTGAGCGGGTCATAGTGTGGGTTGGCGGACTGAGATTCCGAGAGGATTTGATCGATAAGGCTGTCTCGTGCCACCTGAGAAGGCGAAGGCGGCCGTGGCTCTCGGCGACGACGTTGCCGGCTTTTTGGTGCCTGGTCTGTCTTCGGAGTCATGGCCGATGGCTTTGACTGGGTAGCCTGATTCGCAACAGTACTCGTCGCGGCAAGATGGGTGCCACTTGGCAATGAATCTGTGCTACTCGGCGGCTGTTGCGAAGACTTTGCATTGGCTTTCATTTCAGCCAATTTCGAGTCTATGAATGCCGACCTACGTTGTTAGCACTGCTCATCGCCTGATCAAGAACGACTGACTGGACGAACGTACATATGCTTATCGTCGGTCACCGTCGCCTTGCCAGTCGGCTTCACGAAGCGCGCGTTGTGCGATTCATCGACCTCGATTGTCTGCTGAGGGTCAATTGCGAGTGCTGTCTCCATATTGGCCGGTGGGGGAGTGTTGGAGAACATGACGCCATGCTTCCTTTGCCTTCGGACGCGATTGGGAAGAGCGCTCCGCTGATCGCCACCGTTCGAGTCTGAATGTTGGTCCTGATCGCGGTCATTCCCATTGACATGGTGTGATTGAGCGGCTTCATCATCGCGAGAAACGACCAGCGTCTCTCCCGTCGCGCTCGTGAATTTGCGAGATACGATCTTCCGTCGCTTTGCTTGGCGAAAAGTGGCATTTGTCGCCAGGTCCTTGGGATCGTCCATGGCTAGTCGCACTTCGTTCTATGTCAATCGTCTGAAGTTGCTGACCTCCCAGAGATCTTGAAGTATCTATGGCAGTCGATCCAAGCCACAGGCTGAGGATCGAGATGTTGTCGCTTCGCTATTCACTGTCAATGGGAGAGAAGGGTACATGTAGGCGTGAACATCTACTTTCTGATATAACATCCGGCCAGCCGTACTTGCTGACTCGCGTATCCAAGCCACCTCCTCCTCTCGTAATGGACAACAGCCAGATCTGCATCCGAGGGTATCGCACTGCTGCAGCTGTAGTGCGGGCAGTGGTAATGTTGTACAGGCAAGCGATGTAGCTGTACGCCAATCGATGAGTGAGGTAAGTCCGTCTGTTCACTAATCATTCCTTTCCGTTATCATCACGCAACGCAATAATGCCCTTCAAATCCCTCCAACAGGACATCCTCCTACCCCGGCACCTCACAACTTGGCAATGGCTCTTTGAAGACCCGACATACTCTCCTCTCCACCGCTTCCCGCGCAATGAGCTAGCCGGATACACAGATGCCGTGACCAAGGAGCACCTCAGCTGGCTGGATGTCAAAGAAGCAGCTACACACCTCTCTACCGCGCTCGTGAAGAAGTATGGCCTCCAGGTCGGCGAGACAGTCGCTCTGTTCAGTCAGAACACGATATGGTACCCGGTCGCGATGCACGCTACATTACGCGTGGGAGGCAAGGTCTCAGGAGCGAGTCCCGCCTACAACGTAGAGGAGATGACCTACGCGCTGCAGAAGGCGGATGCAAAGTTCCTCTTGACGCACCCAAATAGCATGGAAGTTGCTGTACAGGCTGCGAAGAATGCGGGGATCCCTAGGGAGCGGTTGTTCCTACTCGAGGGAAAGCTAGAGGGGTATACGACTGTCAAGGAGCTCGTGGAGACCGGAAAGAAGGAATCACAGCAGGCTGAGGTATTTTCGATACCAAAGGGAAAGACCAACTTCGACATCTGTAAGTATTTGGCTCTCCTTGTTCTTTTCCGGAAAACCAAGAACGTGACTATGCTCTCCTCAGTGCAGCCACTGTAGCGCGAATGTACGGTGTAGTGTCATTGTGAGAAAGCAATAATCTACTTCACCTCAGTTCGAAACTTTATCTCTGCAGACGTAGCAGAATAGGACCCCGTTGCTACAGCGTTGCAGACAGAAGCACTACCGATGTCCCAGATTTTGGGAGAAGCGAAAGCAGTGTACGGATACGTTGCAGGATGCTGATGCGTTGCAGGTGGCTTCCTCTCATTCAGCTCGGGCACCACAGGACTACCTAAGGCTGTAAGTTGCGAGCATCCGTGTGCACCACTTGTGTGCTGAGACATGTGTCCAGGTCATGATCGCGCACCAGAATGTCATAGCCCAATGCCTCCAAGTCCTCCAAATTACGCCTCCAGATCTAAAGCGCATCCTCGCCGTTCTTCCGTCCTTCCACATCACAGGTCTCGTCCACGCTCTCCATCTCCCAGTCCTTCTCAACGCCGAAGTCATCATGCTCCCGGCCTTCACGATGGAGAGCATGCTCAACACAGTGGTTGAGTATCAACTAAAGGAGCTTCTCTTGGTCCCACCAATCCTCATCCGTCTAGTGCGAGACTCGATAGTAGACAAATACGACTTGAGCTTCCTTCGCCGCTTTTCATCTGGCGCCGCACCTCTCAGCGAAGAGATCATACAGCTGCTGAAGAAGAAATTTCCCCAAACAGGCTTCAAGCAAGGCTACGGCATGACAGAGTCCTGCTCCTGCATCACAGCTCACCCACCAAGTCTCTACGATTTCAAGTACGCACATGCTGTCGGCACGATTTGCGCTTCAACGACGGTCAAGATCATGAAAGAAGATGGCACAGAAGCTGGCGTTGGCGAGCCTGGCGAGATCCTCGCAAAGGGCCCGCAGATTGTGATGGGGTATCTGAACAACGACAAGGCGACACAAGAGACTTTCGACTCGGAGGGCTATTTGCATACTGGAGATCAGGGCATGATCGACGAGGAAGGCATCATCACTATCACAGACCGCATCAAGGAGTTGATCAAGGTTAAAGGCATTGGAGTCGCCCCCGCTGAGCTCGAGGATCTCCTTCTTGGTCATCCGGAGGTAGAGGACGTTGCTGTGCTTGGCATCCAGGACGAGTACTCAGGCGAAGTGCCAAAGGCATTCATCGTTGCGAAGGAGGCGGACAAGGCTGGGCAAAGTTTGGGAAGAGAGTTATTGGGATATGTCCGGGAGAAGAAGGTGAGGTACAAGGCTGTCAAGGAAGTAGAATTCATCGAGGCGATTCCGAAAAGCGCCAGTGGAAAGATTCTGAGACGGGTATTGAGAGATCAGCAAAAGAGTGGGAAGCGGGGTGTTGTTGTGAGAGAGGAGAGGGCGAAGATGTGAGGAGAGTCATGAAGGTATCATGGTATACGGAATGCTATATTTGGCTCAGTACTTACCAGCAATCGCAGCGCGATGGCAAGATTAATACTTGGCGATCTCGGACTATTCTAGAGAGCGTTTGTAGATAGTCTGGCCAGACTGGGAGGCTGTACAGTGACTTCACTTGTGCTAGGTATAATTTTCACTACCTTCGATACCATATATTGCGATTTGGGAGACTAACGCTAGTCCGGTGTCCTCCAGCACTATGCTACCGACTGCAATGGTAGAATATGACAGGAGGTAAGAGCAACATCATCCAATCTATTCCGAAAAGTCAGTGCATCTGGCCTGCTCGGTATCTGGCGGCTGGATTTGCCAAGACATGACCATATGAACGACGCTCTATGGCCACCACCACGACCTCAACGAAGTCTCCGCCCCTCACTTATCTCACACATCGCCGAAGGTACTGATGGGAAGTCTCTGCGTGCTCAGGACGATCTCTATCGCCCTCTTCCCGGTTTCTCTGTCTTCCTAACCACACATCTCAAGTTCCTGTATTTCTTACCAAGTCATTCGCTCGTCTCTCTTGTGCCGCAGTGTTTCGAGTCAAGATGCTCCCTTCCCTCGCTCTCGTGCTGGCGCTTGCCACAGCCGTCTCAGCTAAGTGTCTCGGACCACACGGCTGTACTCAAGGGCCGCCTGTCAAGAAGGTAGAGAAGATCATCGGACCTAGGGCTGTCTATGAGTGCAACCCAGGACACTCATATCCCAATGACGTATCATGCGTCTCGACGAATGGCGGACTTGCGCTCGTTACCCCATCGGCCACTCCTAGCACGACGTACGCCTGCAACCCGGCGCACTCGTACCCAGGCGGCGTTAGCTGCGTCTCAACCGGCACTGGTCTCGCCCTGGTGACTCCCACCGGAAATTCAACGCGCTACACTACTGTCACTGCGACCAAGTACACAACCTACTGTTCCAAGCCCACTGTTATTACGAAGTGTGGCAAGACTTCTACTGTGAGCATATCTGGTCCATTCATACGTTGATGTACTGACGCTCGCCCAACAGGTCACGAGATCCAAGACTGTCACTTTCACGGGCTGCCCTTGCACGACCACGAAGCCGGTGAAGACATGGTCGGTCTACACGACGAACATGACTCTGTCTTCACCAACTTGGTACCAGCCCACCGAGCCAGCGACGAGCCCTTGTAATGGCACTTCCACCATGAAGACCAGCTCGTACACCACCAGGCCAGTGACCACGTCATGTAATGGCACTACTACAATCAAGACCGCCTCCAGCACAACCCCATGTAACGGCACTACCGTCACGATGCCAAGGTCCTACAAAACCTCGTACTGGATCACCACGACTGCGACGCAAGGCAACAAGACGTCTACCGTCACCAGCGCCATCGTCGTTCCGGTTACGCCCGTTGCTCCCAATATGACCACGAGCGTGAGTCTTGTCCACCTTGAAGCCTATGCGATGACGCACTAACACTGTGATAGATCTCCACGGGCTACACGACTACTTACTGCCCGTCCTCCACTACATTCACCAACGGCAACACGATCTACTCCGTGAGTTCCTCTCTGCCCACGTCTGCTGTGACGACTTGCTGACAACGCTCCAGATCTCCACCCCTACGACTTTGACCCTCCCGGTCACTTCGACAATCACCTATCCGGTCGGTCCCGTGACGCCACCAGGCATGGCTGCAGTGGTGCTCGTTACTCCCTCGGGCACTGCACCTGCTGTACCTATCACCCCACCAGGCACAGCTCCAACTGTGCCTATTTCGCTTCCAGTCAGCCCGGTCACTCAGTCCGCGGGCTTTGCGATTTCGTCAGTGTCGTCGTACAGCGCGCCGCCTACGACTACTTCGACCTACACAGGCCCGACTTCGTTTGCTATGCCGGCGTCGCAGGTCGGGAACGTAATCGCTGTTGTGGTTCTTGGGGTGTTTGGGTGGGTGGCGTTGATGGCCTAGAGGAGATGAAAGGGATCAGGAGGAAAGGAAGAGATTGAGAGTCGGAGATAGAATGGAGGAAGTAATATGTAGAGTGTTGGATGCGATAGACTGAAAAGCAGCGGCAGTAAGCCATCTCCGTGAATGCATTATTTGGTTATCTCAAGCTACTTCGCTACACTACGGCCGTGGGTCACAATCGTTACACTATCCTCATCCAGTCCTCCCGCCATACCATCCCATCTTCCCATCATCACACCACCTCAATACGGCGAATTCACCACCTCACTCTTGCTCAAATAACTCCCCCTCCCCTTCCCGCGTCTCGGCGTAGCCGGCAACGCCGCAATGCTCTCCCTTGTAGGCCTCAACAACTGCCGTCTAGCAACCATATCAACCTCATTCGGCAGCGCGACAACGATATTCTTATCGCTGCCAAACTTGAAGTTATCGGCCTTCACTTCCTCGCTGTACCGCTTGATAGAGTAAGGGTCTTTCCGCCCGGCGAGAACTTTCTTCATGCTCCAGGTGACCACGAAGGGACCCGTGGCGGTGATGATGGCTGTCTCGGAGGCGTCTTCGCCTGTGTTGAATTTGGCTGGGGTGAATGAGAGAGGTGCTTTGGTTTCGTGCTGGAATTGCGCGACGTGGGAGGGCGTAAGAGCGAGGCGACGGGGTTGTGGTTTCGAGTCTTTGGCGAAAGGCTTCTCGAAGCCGAGCTTGCCTTCGTTCTTGCCGGTGTGCTGCATGTTGTCGATGAGCAGGAGGTAAGTGCGGGTCGTGGCCAAGACCCAGCGGCCGTCAGCGGAGTTGTCCAAGCCTATGATTGGGTCGCCGAGAGCTGGCAGCGCGGTTTTGGCCTGGATGCCGAGGCGATCAAACATGCGGATGTCGCCTTTGTTTGAGGCGACGGAGATGTAGCCTTGAGAGGTTGTGGCGGCGGCGGAGAAGTCGTTCTTGCTGGCGTATTGCTTCAGCTCAGATTCGACGAGCTTGTTGCCAGAGAGACGGGGATCGATGCGGTAGAGCGCGTTGTGCGAAAGCCCTATGAGGGTCTGCTCGTTGGTGGTCTGGGCGAACTTGTTCTCTGGTGCGAAGACATTGACTGGGATATCGTCATGAACCTTCCACTCATCGACGACCTTGCCGTACTCCATGTCCATGCGGAAGAGACTGTTCGGGTTGTCGGCGCTTTGTAAGACCATGTCGCGGTCTTGCATGTGGAGCATGACTTTCTTGGGGGCGAACTTCTTGCCCTTCATGTCTTGCACTTTGCTGATGCTGGTGGAGAATTCGAGGCGATTGTCGTCTGTGTGCTTGAAGACTCCGATCTTGTCGCCGCGCACGACGAACGAGCGGTCGACTTTGGCGCCGACTGCGAGCTGACTGTTGACATTGCCGTCTTCGTCGCGCAGCACCACATCGTCCTCGCTTTCGTCCGAGTCGTAGTGTTCGCTCTTCTGACCGTCATCTGCATCCTCGTACTCATCCTCCTCGTCCTCTTCAGCTGCCTCTGCCTCCCGCTCATCGTCTTTCGAATCCTCGATCACCAAATCATTGAATGAATCGAGCACATAATCACGATCCGCATCCTTGATCGCCTTCGCCCACTTGAGCTGATTCTGATTCTCCCACAGTGCCTGCATGAGACCTTCTTGGAAGCGCTCCTCAGTCTCTCGATCCTTGAACTTGAGCAACCATGAGTATGCTGACCCATCCTCGCTGTAGTGATTGAAGATGAAGCTCAGGTATTCGAAGTTGAAGACCGGATTGATGTCCGCGATGACTTCTTGACCAAGCCAATCTTGCTTTGTGCCCACGATCTGCAGCCAGTACTTCCAGTTGCCCACCTCGCTCACTTGCGCGTGCACACTCGCATCTTGCAAGACGAATGTGCCTGATGTGAAGTCGAAGAGATGAAGCTCGGCATGCTCGCTGCACAGTACTTCTCGGCTCGTGGGCGCGGCTCTCGATGCTGGTGCCTTGGTGGGTGTCTGCTCGATGGCTTTCTGCGGTGTGGCGGCGGCAATGTGCTTCTTAGTCGAATCGCGCGCCATGCTGCCGGGCTCCTGATGTGCAGGGGTCCGTGGAGTCCTTGTTACAATCGGGCTACTCTTGGCAGACTGCGCGACGGGCGACTGGAGGGCAGAACTTATCACTGGACTCGCCTCTGGCACTTCACCCTCCCCTTCGAAGTCAAACTCCTCAAGCTCCTCTTCTGTGGCCTGCTCGTGACTTCTGCGATACTTCCGCTCGAACTGACACTGCGCCGCCGCAAGCTCAAAGCTCGCTGCAGTCTCCGGCTTCGTCGAGCTATGACACACAAACTCGTACAAGTCCCCCGAATCGCCACTCAGATCCCGCCACGCGAGGACAGTATCCCCAGTATCCTGAAGACTGACCCTGAAGCGCAAGCTTTCGTCAAGAATGAAGATACGCTCGTCCTTGTCGCCTTCCCCGTCGCCTTCCTCGTTCAGCTCCTCTTCGCCTTCTTCGTATGCGCGTTGGATGGCAAGGTGGTATTGGAACTCCTGGCCAGTGCGACGGATGAAAGCAGCGGCGTCCTTGAAGATGAGCTCGCTGGAGCCTTTCAAGGAATGCGGGCGCACGAGGTAGAGCTGTCCCTGCTGGATCTCGACGATGTTTGTCTTATCTGCGTTGCCGAAGACGAGTTTGGAGAGGGACTTCAGCGCGAACATGATGCGGATGAGGTGATGAGCATCGCAGTGAAGAAGATGGCGACAACCTTATCGGTATTGAATGCGACAGAAGTCTTTTGTTGATGAGACGTCATTTGGTTGCTAGCGGGGTCTTTTGTGTAAGGCTGCAGCACAAACGCCACTCAAGTGAGACAGTGTGGCGCAGGAGCCTAGCGATTGAAGTGAAGGGTCCGGTATGGAAGTGCAAACGAGAGACATCAGTTGACATTCCATACACCGTGGTGGAACGTACTCGTCTATTCTCGACCGATCGAGACACAGCAATCTCAGTACCCCTTCCCGAGATACACAGTCTCGCCGCCACCATACCACAGCTTACCCTGCCGATGGTCAAGACCCTTCTCCTCACCTACGCGCCACTCACCCTGTGGACTTGACCAGATCTCCCCCTCAAGCCATGCGTTGATGCTCTCGATGGTCTCGACAAGCTTCGCTACTTTATCGTGATCAACGGCCCCATCAACTTCGAAGTCCCTCTTCGTAATAAAGCGTCCAACAGTGAGATGGGCTGAGGGCACAACATAGCGACTCTCAACTTTGACGCCTGCTGCCTGGACTTTGTTGAAGACATCCCGTCTCAGATGATGATAGCTGTAGCGAGCCTCGTCCTCTCCCGAGGCTGGTGAGAATGACAGTGCGAGAGCTTGAGCGTCAAAGCTGATTACTGGCTTGATCAATCGAGCACGGTGATCGATAGTGTAGTCTGCAATGTCGTGGGCTGCAGAGGACAGCTGCTCGACGAGACTGAAAATCTCCTGCTCTGTTCGCGAGTGCGTGACTTCGAGTGCGGTCATGTGCAAGTTACTGGGCGGCATTATCCACATGCCTGTAGCTGTCAGCGTAGTACTGGTTCGGTCGTTGATAAATCAGCATACTTGGTGCAGCCAGCAATAGTTGTCGCTGAACCTCAGCAATCAGCTCGCGGATCCTTGCAGGCGGTCGAGCCCAGAACACAAGGCAGTGTCTCCAGTCTTCGCCTCCTGTTTCCAGGTTGGCCAGCATCTCGTCGATCACCACGCCTGGGAAGTCCGGTGCAAGCAGCTTTGCCTTCTGTTGGGCATTGCGGTTCGTGCGATGCTTCTCGTAGACAGCCTGGATCTTCGACTGCGTCCAGTCAGTCGATGTAAAGCAGGCTAGATTCTTCTCAGCGCTTTTCGTGGCTCAAGCGTCGTACCGGATCGTCGTTACAGGTCTCGATGAGTCCATCATATGGGTTGTCGGAGTTGCTTAATGCCGCTGTACCAGAGAAGTCCTCGAACGTGTAGTAAGCGGCCATCCTCTGAGTGCGATGATGTTGCTGCAATCCAGCGTAGTGAATATCTCGACATAAGCACAAGGTAGTGCCTGTATTTGGTCGCGCCGGATCATTGATTGTACATCGAAGCCTTGTGGTCAATCGTGCCATTGGTTGAGCTCCACAGCGTCCATCGGGCTTGGCAACTTCAAATCAACCTCATCTCATCCCTCAGCGATGAGGTCGTCCCGTCGCAGTACACCATTCGACCTGACGACGTCGTGCTGTCTCTGCTGGCACGTTAGGAACGTACTTGAGCTCACTTATAGGCTGCTCGCTCGCACGCGCGATTGCAAATTAATGCCACTATCAGCCCTTTACATCGGCTGTCAGCGTATGGAGAGCACGGAGGAGGCTTCACCCCATTGGCCACACTTATGTCGCTGCGTCTCAACATACTCGACAGCAGTAGAGGCCGAGGACTCGGCATGCCGCCGCCGTGCGGGTTCAACGACGCAAAGGAGCACTGGTGCATTGCTACGATGAGCGGCGTTCACCCGCACGCCCTTCAAGACCTGTAAAGTGCGATTGGCGGCCGTTCCATGGACTGGCTGCATCACTCGCACTCATGATGGCATGGTGCCGACATTGTAGTCGACGTTGCCCCTTGGTTACCCAGATCGATCTGGCCTTACCTAAGCAGGTGGCATGTTCGCGACTAAAGTTTCTCTTGGCGCGTTTCTACGCGTCTCTCGAACCTCAAATTCCCAATGCCACTGCAACACCACTGCAAAGTTGTCTATGCGCCTTGCGCTTCGCCCCACCCCGCCACTGTGTTTCCGTTCTCACCACTTTCTGTCGCATGTCATACCACTGGGGGTCAGTACTAATGTGAGAATGAGTATACTTCAGCTGTCAGCACAATGCCGAAGCGCAAGAGAGATCTGGAGATCGCGCAGTCACACGCAGACGTTCGCAAAGATGCAGACTCCGACTCAGGGTCGAGCTGCATCGAAGTCCGGCCGCCTCTCACGCAGCCATCCGCGCGCACGTCCAGGAATACAGTGCGCAAAGGCAAACGCGCAAAGATTGTGCACGCAGAAGAGGATGAGTTGGCGCTCATCCAAGAGCCAAAGTTGCCGCATGGCGTAGTCTTTGTGCCTTACCATGAGCGGGAAAGGGCTAATCGTGCGTATGAGAGAGCCCAGATCGCACAGAAAGAAGCCCAGCGTGCGCAGCAGGAAGCGGAACGATCCCATCAGGCGTCCACAAGGAACCCTGGCGCTTCGAGCGCTCTGGCAAGCTTCAGGAGCGGTGGCCTCCGTTCGGCGACTGTCTCGGCTCCGCTAGCAGCTTCGTCGCCACTGGAAGCCTTCACCAGCGGCCAGTTCCGCAACATAAGACCTACGCCTCGGCCCTACTTCTCAAATACGACACGGCATACCTCGCTGAGCAGCAGCACAGCGTCATCCCCGACATCATCAGTCGGCCCAGTCGAAGGCCCTGCATCATCTCGTACTTCGCCTGACGGCTCGATCGACATGAATGACGCATCTACCAGCTCAGCACCCGAGACTGGCAGGCCAAGGAGGAGAGTCAACCGACCTTCCTACCTATACGAAGCACCGCAAGAGCTTTCCGAGGACGAGCTCGCGGCCGAAGATCGCGCTGTGTCACCGAAGAAGCCGAAGCGCAAGTCGAAGTCGAAGAAGGAGGAAGATGATGAAGACTACATGTTCGATGCAGAACAGGTCGAGGTAGAGAGCGCAGAGGATGCCTCAGAAATGGCTTCAGCAGAAGGCACAGAGTCCGAAGGCTCCGACGGAGAGGACGACATGATGGATGACGAGGCTGAGCGTGACAATAAGCGGAAGCGGACAGCAGATGGCGCACCCGCTAAGATCAAGGACGGCAGGACTGCAAATAGCGGTACGCGCGAGCAGATGATCTCGTATCTTCCCTACAAAGGAACTGTGGACACGAGCTTGCCACCTATCCATGAGATTGACGAGATGTTCTCCGACATGGTCCTCAAAGCTGACGGTCTTGGTCTGACTGACGCATTGAATGAACTACACCAACCGCTGCGGGTAGCTACAATGTGCTCTGGTACTGAGTCGCCCCTGTTAGCGATGGAGATGATTGCGGACGCTCTGCAGAGCAAAGGTGTCACGCTCGACTTCGACCATCTGTTCTCTGCCGAAATCACGCCCTTCAAGCAAGCCTATATTCAACGCAATTTTAGTCCCGCACTGATCTTCCGGGATGTCGGTGAGCTCATTGAGGCCATGAAGGACGACGTTCCACATGCGACAACGGCTTACAACGCTGTGGTACCCGTTCCCGCGAATGTTGACATTCTGATCGCTGGCACTTCATGTAAGGACTTCTCCAACTTGAACAACTGGCAACAAGACCTTGACGAGGATGGTGGCGGCGAGTCGAGCAAAACCTGGTTCGGAGTGCTGGCATATGTGAAGGCGACTCGACCCAGGATTGTTGTTCTGGAAAACGTGTCGGGCGCCCCCTTCGACCAGATGATGGACTTCTATCGCAACATGGGCTATGAAGTTGCAGGCGTGCTTGTCGATACGAAGAACTTCTACATCCCGCAGACTCGACAGCGTGGCTACGTGGTGGCGTTCGACAACACTCAGGGCGGGAAGCTGATCGGCGCCGGCGATGCCTGGTCCACGATGATGGGTCATATGCAGCGAGTAGCGAGTAGTCCGGTTGCCGACTTCTTGCTGCCAAATGACGAACTTCGAAGTCGGCCCCAGGAAATTCTCGACGTCGTAAACAAGAAAGAGGTCGACTGGGCGAAATGTCAGACGCGACACACAAGCACCAGACATTCAGAAGGGCTTGGTGGCGGGAGAGAGACACTCAAGTGGACAGAGAGCGGCGCGATACTGGTGCCGGAGCATGGGTCTGCTGTATGGTTCAAGCGCATAGTCAACCGTGTACGGGACTACATTGAAATGGCTGTCCTTCGCAAAGCCAGAAAGGAGGAGGATATCAGATTCAAGTCACGTGTTTACGACGTCAGTCAAAACATTGATCTCACTAAAGGCGAAGGCTCGTACGGCATATGCCCTTGTATTCATCCAACCGGCGCCTTCTATGCTTCGGATGCAGCGCGCATTCTGACAGCAGAGGAGACACTCAAGATGCAAGGTATACCTCTCAACAAAATCTCCTTCACGAATGAGACTCAGGCAGAGATACAAGATTTGGCAGGCAATGCCATGACTTCGGTTGTGGTTGGATCTGCTATATTGTGTGCATTGACTCACGGCATGCCGGCAATCGCAACGAAAGTCAAGGGGCCGGCTCCTGCGAACGTCTACACGCCGCTACGGCAGACAGCAGTAGATATACGTCCGGTGCCCGAGCACGCTATGGCGAAGGCTGCGCAACAGGACGGGATAGCTTTCGACGTGCAGGCTGCAGCCAGTGCGGCAGCTCGCTCTGTCCGCCGCTGCTACTGCGAAGGAGCTCAGGATGTCACCGTTGCCGACATCCAGCAGTGCGTCGACTGCGCGCACACAAGTTGCGTGAAGTGTGGGGGCAGTCCAGCTCACGATTACGTCCTCGCAGACGAGCTAGGTCGTGAAAGTCCACTCGCATTTGAGAAGAGCCTGCGGTCGAAGCTGCCGCTGCAGCTCGGCTTCGATGTGACACAGCTGGACCGGCTTCTCAAGACTATCCGCAAGAGCGTCAAGGATCGAGCCTACGCCGACGCCGTCACCCAAGCACTTCGGTCAGACTTCAGCTTCGCTAGCGTCAGCAGGAAAAGAGACTGGGTTGTCAACTACACGGCGCCCACCGCAGAACTACGACTTGTGCTTAATGCCGATTTGGCAGAATGGCGTCTTTTCGCCATGCCCCCAACCTCGCTTTCTGCCAATCACCACATGCGCAAGATGTTGAGACAGCCTATAGCTCGCTGTGTTCTCCAGACGTCCTCATTGCTCGCAGGACAGTGGCAATGGCGCGATTTACCTGCGTCAACGTACCGTGTCAGCATTAAGGCGCAGGGTGTGGTGGTGCCCACTTGGCGGGCTAGGCTAAAGCTACCAAAGTGTGAGAATCCGACGGCTCCCAGCCAGCTGCGCATTAATGCGCCAGATGAGCTCTTGATCAGCGGCACCTACACTGCGTTGCCAAAATGCGGCACGGCTCACGACAGTCTGTACAAGCGAATGGACTCTCCTGGCAAGCCTCTGTACCTTTTTCAAGATCCTACTCGTACAGGCGATGCGAAACTTGATGCCTTTGTGTTCGCCCACAATCACGAGCGACTAGACTATGGAGAGCATCGGATCAGCGTCGCTCACCTTGAGCCAGCTTGGAAGCCATGGGCAGAGGCGGACATATTCAGCGACGCACGCGTCACCTCAGACGCGCTGTGGCGTGATACCGAGCAGTTACTCTCTGCGTCTATCAGGCCTGCGAAGGTCCTACTGCCGGTGCAGGACGGGGATAAAATTCCACAGCTGGGTTGTCAAATCGCCGAGCTAATCGTTAGTTGTGAGGTGCAGGGCATATCCGAGCCTGTCGGGAAGACGTCCTCAATCAGCGCCAGCAATACAAGATTCTTCGCTGATCACGCGTGGGTCTTGGAGATGATGAGGCGCAATCTACCTTCCGACCAGTGGCAGCCCCTGTCATTGGCCGTCAGCTCAGGCTGCAAGACGTGCTCGCCCACAAGACCGGCCTTGCGTTGGTCGATGGATTCGGATAACCGGCTTGTTGGGATCGAAGACAAACAAGAATCTACGAGGTACGAGCGCGAAGTCAAGCATCAGCACGAGCCACTGGTGTTGAAGACGAGCACTTCCAACGGTGTGACCACTCTGAGCTTTGGCATTGATCTTGCTTCAATAGCGCACAAGGCGATTGCGTCCCTATGCGTGCCATCTCAGCCAACGTCGTTGCGCTGGCGACTGCATTCTATTGCGGACGCCTCTGACTTCCGTGTTCGACCCTTTCGCCTACAAAAGACGGTCTTCAGACCCTACACTCGTGACGTCGGAATGATGAGCATCAAGGGAGTTCCCCAGGATCTCATGCCTCAGCAGAAAGCCCAGCTTGCATGGCTCAGGCAGCAGGAGACCGACGATGGAGCTCCGTTCGAGCTGGAGGCTGTGCAAGAGGCACAGCTTACATGCTGGCGTGCAGAGGTCCAGGCCACTACAACCATTCACGTCCGTGGCAGCATCTGCGCAGATCATCCGGGCTTTGGCAAGACTCTGACAAGTCTCGCCCTGATACATGCGCATCTACTGGACGGACAGAAGGCACTCATGCGAGATCTCGAGCAGCGGCAATTGAAGTGCCCCAAAGCTGAAGGCTTAATTCCCACGCAAGCAACACTCATCATTGCGCCTTCGGCGCTCGTGGACCAGTGGATCGCAGAAGCCGCCGACAAGTTCGGCTATACGAGTGGGGTCTTACGAATCAAGAGTATGGCCATGCTCGACAAATATACAATGGATGACTTCAAAGCTGCCAAGATCATCGTAGTCAACCGCAATCTGCTGGAGAACGAATCCTACGCTGCACGTCTTGCAGACTTCGTTGCGATATCGGCACCAGCCGTGAAATACGGGAGAGCTTACACGGCGTGGCATGCCCTGGCAAGCCAGTACGTTCACAAGCATCTTGGCGAGTTCGAGAAAGGAGGCCTGTCCGGGCTTCGACTGTACAATATGAAAGTCGAGGCTGAGCGCAAGCAGACGTTCTGGGGCTCCGCCTCTCAGCAGCGACCGTCGAAGAAGGCGTGGATAAAATCATCGACGAAAGAGCAGAGACCAGCGAAGCTACCGACCAGGCTTGCGCCACTTTTTGAGATGTTCTGGTTCAACCGCATGATCGTTGACGAGTTCCATGACTGTAGCCCACAGGGACAAGACATGCTGAAAGCAATCCAAGCCGACAAGCGCCACTTACTATCAGGTACACCATGTCTGAACGACACGTACGAGGTAGCGCAGATAGCCGGGTTGCTTGGCGTACCACTTGCATACGGCAGCAGCAGCAGTGCGGCCATGACGAAGG
Source organism: Cryoendolithus antarcticus (assembly GCA_002077065.1). Taxonomy (NCBI): domain Eukaryota; kingdom Fungi; phylum Ascomycota; class Dothideomycetes; order Cladosporiales; family Cladosporiaceae; genus Cryoendolithus; species Cryoendolithus antarcticus. Next base: position 171,063 of record NAJO01000038.1, on the reverse strand, counting down.
GGAGCCGAGACGCGATCAAGAAGGATGCTACGGATTTGGAGCTCTTCGAACAAAATCAACGTGTCATGTCCCACAGCATGCACGCCCAAATCTACCAACGAGCACAAATGTTCCTCGATACCTTCGCAAGACAGAATGTCATGGACGGCGAGCCACTGCCAGTCGAGGAGCGACTCGTGCCAGTCAAACTTGATCGTGATCACATGGTCATGTACAAGGAGATCGCGCAAGATCTGATCTCGCGAAACATGGTACTACAAGACAGCAAGGACTCGAGGACCACAGGGCAGGTCGAACGCTTCAGGACCGCTTCTAAGGGCTACTCCCATGGCGAAGAGGTCCTCTCCCGGCGCGCCGCCCTTCTTCTCCGTACGCATATGAGCAAGCGCACAATCGAGCTGCCGAAAGGCTTGGCATCCCTCATTTCTTCGGGCCAAGTTCAGATTGACCGCCTTGTCATGTCACTGCAGGAAGCATCTCGCAGAGCCCAGAAAGCACAGAACGCTGCCTTGGAGGCGTTCGAGGCAGAGGCTTTGCAGAAAGACCCTGCCAAAGCGCCCTTCTCTCTTGGCGACGGCGACGCAATCGACGTCGTACAGCAGGCGATAGATGCATACAGGACGAAGGTGCCGCGCGAGCAGTGGATCCCCGAGCTTGAGAAACTCGGTACGATCAAGAAGACCACGGGCACGTTGGCTGAGAGACTCAAGAAGCTCGACAAGGATGCGCTGGGCTGTGCACTGGAGCGAGATACGACTACTGTGGTAAGGACCATCTCGGAGGATCTGGTGACCGCCATTCGGACAAAGCGATTCATCGCAAACGTGGTCCGCTTGCCCAAGACGCCACGGTGTGAGGTCGATGACTGCGAGTACCAGAAGGACGGTTGCGGTGTTTCTGCGCTATGTGGCCACCTCATCTGCGAGCATCACTACAACTTCAATGGCCCTGACAGTATATGCCCTGTAGACGGCTGTCAAGCTTCGATGCGAGACCATCACATGCTGTGGTCACATGCACTTGGGAGCATCGGCGCAAGCAGCAATTATGGCGCTAAGATCGAGCAGGCTGTCAAGATGTTGAAGGAGATCAGAGCTCTCAGAGATCGCGCCGTGCTCTTCGTTCAATACGCCTCCCAGCTCGAAGATATGGCCCATGCTCTCGAAGCCGCTGGCATCGACGCGACTGTGGTGCACGAGTCCGCTCAAGCTGGAGACCTGATCAGAGCCTTTGCGGCAGACGACTGCGAAGATACCGTTATTGTGCTCGATGCATCAAGCGAGACGGCCGCGGGCTCGAACATACAATGTGCAAACCACGTCATCTTTCTCTCCCCCCTACTCTGCAAGACGCAGTACAAATACGACGCCACTATGGCACAGGCCATCGGCCGCGTCAAGCGTCACGGGCAGAAGAAGACAATCTACGTCCATCGTCTGCTAGCGCTCTATACTATCGATGTCGACATTCTAGAGGCACGAGAGCGTCTTGCGCAGCGCACGCACGACGACAAAGTAATCTTACAGCAAGGTGGCTTCACCATCCCCACACCTCCACCTATGACCATGAAGCGTGCTGGCAGGCGGCCGACTGTCAAGACGAAGTACGCTAAGCTGGTCAACGAGGCGAACTATTACAGTCTACGGCCGCATCCATGGGTGGCTGGGCAGCAGGGGAAGGAGGTGCTGGAGAAGCAGGACTTCAGCTCGCATGTTACTTTCTCCGAGAGGTACCAGGATTGAGATGGAGGTGTTCTGGTGTGAGATGATAGCATTGGAAAGAGATGCGGGATGGTGCTGGCATGCATAGCGCGCGGCGTTCTGTACGATACCCCTTTGTGCGCATAGCATTTGCATGACGCCGTCACGGCGAACATTGAGAAGGGAAAAGCATGACGAGAGATTCATAATAGTCAGAATCGAAATTGCCTTGACATCATACATATTCCACTGCGCCTTTCCCATGCAAACCCTAATCCTCCATCTCTACATCACTCCCCTCCGTCCCTTCCTCCTCTTTAGCCTTCTCCTCCACCTTCGTGAACACCCCACATCCTCCCGTTCCCACCCCGCCCAATCTCCCCACCACAATCCTCGCACTCGGCCCAGCTAACCCTTCAACCTCGCCCCCAAGCACAGCCTCCCTCAGAAACCCCACCGTAGTCTCAAAACTCATCTTCATGAACGGGCTCACATTCCCCCTGAATCCCATGCGATTGAAGGCTTTGTACTCCCCGTCCCGCGTCATGTAGTCGGCGATGAGCGTTAGGTGGCGGATATCAACGCTGATACCGTGGCCAGCGAAGACGGAGCTCAGCTCGAGGACTATGCTGCTGCGTGCTGCTTCGACGCCGTAGGTATGTAGCAGCGAGGCGGTGGAGTTGGGGAGAATGTGGTTTGGAGGGACGATGTGCTGGTAATCCCACATTGCTTTGATGTTCACTCCCGCTGTGAGGATTTGTTTTGTCGAGCCGTTGGAGGATTTGAACGTCGCTTCGTCGAAGGCTGCAGAGGAGATGTTCTCCACGGACTGAATGAGGGCTTCTTTGCAGGCTCGTTCGAGAAGCGAGAGGAGCAGCAACTTGGCTGTCGAGGCTGCGTATTCGAGCGTGAAAGTGCAGAGGCTAGTGATGGGGTCGAAGGCGAAGGAGGTGATGTCGTTGGTGGATTTGTTGCCTTTGATGCGGGACTCGCGGTCGGCGGCTAGAATCTTCTGTGTGCGGGAGTCGACGTCCATGTCCATGTCATCGCCTTCCTTGGGAAAGCGAGGGCTGCCGCCGTAGGCTTCGTCTTCGGGCTCGGAGTCTGAGGCAGCATCGTCTTGTTGAGCTACCTTTGCGGCGAGGTCGGCGTCATCCTCGTCTTCGTATGCTTCGTAGCCGGCTTGTTGGCGGTTACCCTTTGCCTTGTCGCGCGTGGCATCGTCGTCACCGTCATCATCTGAGTCGTCATCGCCACCCTCCCGCTCCGCTGCAGCTCGTCCAGACTCTTGCTCGGTTGCGCCGGCGCTCTTTCCAATATCTGGCATAGCGTCACTTTGCGCACTGCCCTTCAGACTCTTCTCTCCCTTCCGCTTCTTCAGCTCTTTCCTAGTCATGGCCTGCAGTCTCGGCAGGAGCTGAAATTCAACAGCGCTGATGACGTCTTGCACCGTGATGGCATACTCACGCCCATACTCCTCTCTGCTGAACAGCTGCAGCCTGACCTCATATTTCTTCGCCTCCTCGTACGCAATGCCTTTGCCCACACTCTCCCTTACCTCAACAGAGTCCACAACTTCACTCAACGCCAATCGACTAATGCCCTTGGCGAAGCGCCTGCCCTCTTCTGCACTTATCTCATCATGCAGCTTCAGCGTCATCAAAGGCGTAGCAATGTTCGTAGCAGCAGTCATGACAATCTCTCGCAACCTGGGAATACCCAGCGTGACGTTCTTCGCTGCGTGCCCAGCCAAATGGAAAGTGTTGAGCGTCATCTGCGTACTCGGCTCGCCCACTGACTGCCCGGCTATCACACCGACAGCTTCACCAGGCTCAACGACAGATCGCATGTAGCGCATGTCCTGGATCCCGCGAAATTCGTTCTTCGTTAGTCGACCGGCGATGTTCTTCTTCTTGTCCTTGATCAGAGAGTCAGGGTTGTTGTCCATGTAATCTCTAGCACTGGCGAAGAGCTTCTCGCTTATAGCGCCAGCTTGTCGGGAAGGGTTGTAGATGCTTAACGCTGGATCTGAGGCTCCCAAATCGCCGCCTGACTTACGATAAGCTTTCTCAGCGTTCTTCGTAGCTTCTTGCGCATCCTTATCGAGGATGCTCTCGAAGTCGCGGTCCATGGAGAAGCTTTCGACAAGCGAGTAATGATTCTGAGCCGTGAACGTGAAGTCGCTAAGATACTTCGCTTTCGCGACATCGAGCCCATCTTCGCCGTAAAGGAATTGAATAACAGAGCCGTCTGTGTCACGGACGCTGGAGTCGTACTCGACTTTGAGACCTTCCATGCCCTTGATGAGACAGCGCTGCAAGTAGCCACTTCGACTTGTCTTGACGGCTGTGTCGATCAGACCTTCTCTTCCGGCCATGGCGTGGAAGTAGAACTCCTGTGGTCGTACACCCGTTAAGAAGCGGTCGACAATGTAGCCTCCAGCGCGGACAGAAGTCTCAAAGGGCTTGAAGCACGGAAGCGTCTTGCCGGAAACCATTACTGGTACTCGTCGACCTTCGAGGACCTGCTGACCTAGATTGCAGGAGATCTGATTGGCGTTCACGCCCGATCCTTTAGCGCCAGAGGAAGTCATAAGCTGCATTTGGTTCTTCGGGAAGGGTTTTGTGAGTGCTGTGGGCAGACAAGCCGCAGTCACAGCCGTCGACAACAGAGTCGTGGAAGTGTTCGTCAGCTGATCCAACTCTCGCATCTTGTCATCGTCGCGAAGCACACCCTCAAGCCTCCGCCGCAGCTCACGACTAGTGGTGCTTATAGCGGCAGGATCGAGCGTAACATACTTCGCAGAGACGTCGAATCCAATGTTCTCCGTTCCAGCGAGTGCTTTCTGTCGCATACTCTCGCCTTGTCGGGTGAAGATCAAATCTTCGACACCACAAGAGTGCGCTCGCATGTGAAGGAGCTTCGTCAATAGCCGACCAAGCACAGAAAGCAGTCGACCTGCTACTGTGTGACCGTAGGCTTCGTACACGCTGTTGACCAGCCCGCCGCCAGATGGACCGATCTGCTTCTTGTCGATGATGCCCTGCATCAGCTCACCCTCCGAGAAGATGACGGTCGCTTCTTCAGAATTGGCATTCCAAAGCTTGGCCGGCGTTGTGGAGACACCTTTCATCGTCAAGCCCTGATGCGCCGGAGGCGTGATATTCTTCAGCACTGAAGTGATGACCTGCTTGCCAGTCCACAGCTTCTGCGGCTTCATGACAGCATGTGGCACTGTCTCCAGCCTGCCAGTCGTACAATGCCCGCTCTCTGGTCGCAGCGCTGCGTAAAGTAGCTGCATGTAGTCTTCGCGATTAAAGAACGTATCTCGATTCGTCAGCCACACGCCCATGGAGATGTGATCCTGGATGAGACCTCGCAAAGGCTGGCCAGCCGTGGCTGACAGATACTGATGGTCCGTATCAGCTATACTCAGCGCTTCAGCTCGAGCGATCTCGTTCTGTGGGAAATGCATGTTCATCTCGTCACCGTCGAAATCGGCGTTGTAGGTATTGCAGTTGGCGTAATGCATGCGGAGTGTTTTCTCGCCGGGCAGGACACGGGCTCGATGACACATCATGGAAGGTTTGTGGAGTGTTGGCTGCCGGTTCATGATCACGATGTCGCCGTTGTTGAGATGCCGATGAACCTTCTTCGGTCGTGTACCTCGATTCGTTGCGGAGGGCGCGAGCAGCTGGTTGGCCAGCGCGGTACGCTCTTCTGGGTTCTTGCGGTCGAGGTTCGTGACTTGGCCTGTCTCGCTCTCGATCGCAATCGCGCCCGGCCAAACGTGTGGCCCATTACGCACAGCTTCTTGAAGCTCTTCTACATTGTACACCGTCACCGGCTCCGGGTATGTAAGCTTGACGGCAAACACTGGAGGTACTCCGATCTCATTCGTCTCGATATTCGGATCTGGCGAAATGACCGTGCGTGCTGCGAAGTTGACACGCTTGCCCATCATGTACTTTCTGAACATACCCTCCTTTTTCTCGAGCTTCTGCTTGACACCCTCTGGGTTCCGCTTTCCCGCGTTGCCCTGTACGGGATTACGATCTCGGTCGATCAGACTGTTGACAGCGTCTTGCAACGTCACCCAGGTATTCTCGAAGTCGGCGTAGGTCCTTGCTCGATATCGTTCGTCGCGCTCCTTCGTACCAGATAGCTCTCGTTGTATCGTCGTCATCAGATCGCAGGCGTTGATGACATTCTTGTACAGCCCGTTCTCTTGCGCTTCCGAGATCTCATCGCTGCCAGTACGTGCCTCCGGTCGAAAGCGATTTGGCGGAATAAGTATATCTCGCACGAAGAACATGTCGGCTGAAACTCGCGCCGCAGGGCCAGACTTCGTATCAGCACCATATATGAGACCGAGGATTTCCTGCTCGTTCATGAACAGCTGCTCTAGTTGTGCGTGTATTCGAGTTTGATTGAGATACACCTCTGTGTCCTCGGGCTCCTCTCTTGTCTTCGTAGACACGCCGGCATCCAGATCCATGGCGTCCCCGCCGACGATCTCGATCTCGCCCTCGTCGCTGCTACTGTCCACCAGCTCCTCTTCCTCGGAGGACCGCTCCATATCTGCGACGCCCTCGTCGATGTCGCGCTTCCTCTTCCGACTTCGCTCTTTCTGTGCTTGCTCCCTCTTGTACATCACCACAACCGGATCCTTCGCCTTCATCCCAGCCTGGATCATCTTGTTCCTGTGCTCCTTCCGCAGCGGCTTCCGGAAGATCTTCACAAAGCGATCCTTACGATAGCTGTGATTGAGCCCGGAGCAATTTCCACACTTCGTCCCCTTCGTAATAGACCCCATGAACTCCTGTATGATTACCCTCCGTGCATTCATGACAGCCTCCGTCATCTCCTCCGCCAGCCGTCCCTCCTGCCTCGCTCGTCGAATAGCCTTCTTCACGAACCTCTCCCTCTGCTCAATCAACTCCTTCGTATCCCCACTCACACCCTCCTCCTCATCCTCCTCACTCTCCTCAAGGACCTCCCCGCCCTTCGTAGCAGTCTTAACACTCAACTCATCCAGCTCCGCCATCTCCCTCAGCAATCCATGCCTCACAAGCCTCAAGCGACACACAAATCGATTCACAACCACCCTCGCCATCTTCAGCCGTCCACAATACACACACCCCCCTCTGACCAGCCTCAACACCATATCCATGAACGTCGGATGGTAGCACACCACCGGCAGCTCGATATGTCCGCAATGACCGGGGCATTGCGGGTTCTTGAGACCGCACGTGGCGCAGGCATTGTCGCCGAATTGGCCGAGCTCCGCAGTGTAGAGGCCGCCGGGCATGGGGTTTAGGAGGGTGTCGAAGGTTGTGGGGTTCGTTATGCGGCGGGCGGACAGGGATCGGATTGAGGTTGAGGAGAGGGGAGAGAAGGAGACGGAGGTTATGTGGGAGGATGTGGGGGCGGAGATGTTCATTCTGGCGGTGGAGAGGGGGTGGGAAAGGAAAAAGGGAAGGCGTGAAGGTGGGTAGGGTTGTGCAATTGGGTCTCGAAAAAAGTTATGGAGCTCGAGGTTTGCATGACTCGCGTACAGCAGTGCGGGCATTCTTTGGAGATCACGCCTGCAGCGAAGGCATCGGACTACAATGATACCACCCTTGGACCGATCTTGAGAGAGAACAGACGGCTGGTTCTTGTGCTGTTATAGAACGCACAGGCTCTGTCACTCCCCAGATCCACGATCTCGACGCTCTGCCTCTCATGCCCCTCCACCCAAGCTCCTACCAAGCGTCCACATATTCTCCATCCCACTCCTCCTCAACACCTCCCTCACCTCTCCCTCACTAACGCAAACCTTGCTCCCCCAAGCTTTGAACACCCGTCCCCTCGCCTCGCCCTCCCACACAAGCTTACACCCGTTGCCGCTCAAATCCTTCAGGCTCCCTTCCTCATTTACAGGATTCAGCCAAGTCTCTCTGGCTTCATTAGCCGCAGTGCTGAAATTCGAGGAGCCAGCTGTGAAGGTGGAGGAGTTATTTGCGCCGGACGACAAGGGGAGAGTGTTCTCGGACCAGTGGATCCGGAAAAGGAGGAGCTTTTTGTAGGCTGCGATGCTGTGGCTGCCGCCTTCGACTATGATCAAGTTGAAAGAGGGGTGAAGGACGACGATACCAGTGAGCGCGTGGTCCTTGGCGTTCTTGTCGACCTGATAGCGGTGCTTGCCAGACGACAAGGACTCGACTCGGAAGACAGCGACATGTATTCCCAGCGCTGCGTCAGCTTCCTGCTGCTTCTTCAGCTTCTCCGCCCTCTCCTCCGGCGTAAGCTTTCGATTCAGATTAGCCTGCTCGTGGGTGTTCTTTCGTGCAGCGATCTCTGCATTCACGCGTGCCTCCACTGCTGTGGGGTCCTTGACTGCTTGCTCGCCGAGTACGCGCATCATGTTCGACTTCTTCACCTTGGGAGGTGCTGGGTCCTTCAGCCCAAGCCGAACTTTGGCTTGCTCTTCCTTCATATCTGCCATTCTGCGCTGGCGCCGAAGCTTCGCCTGCTCCTTCGACGTCAAGGGCATGGGTTTCGGCGCAGGAGCGAACTTCTCTTGTGGAGGTTGAAGCAGTATCGGGTGTTGGATGTATGCTGTAATGATGCTGCCCTCGTGCTCGACACGATTTGACTTCTCCCAGCCCTCGTACGTCGTGGCACCTTCTGCGAGTATACCGGCATCCCACCACTCCACGTCCGGCGGCGCAGGTACGAGAAACGCCTTGTCACCAGCTTCCTCGATCTCTGTCTTCCTTGCCTCGAACGCATATCGCCTCTTCATCTCCTCCACTTCAGCCTGCCGCTTGAGCGCATTAGCTTGCGCGATGAATTTGCCCTTCTGATTGAAGACCAAGTCTCTCGACTTCCGCTCTCCTCCTCGCCGCGAAGATATCGTAGGGTCGTAGATAGCATCATCGAAATGCGTTGCTGGTGTACTGCCAGCTTCATCTTCAGCCGTACTCGTCGCGAGATATGGATTGGTCTTCACCGGCGCCTGTGCCTGATTCCCCTTTGTCGTACTAAACTTCGGTCCCTGCGTCTTCGATCTCGAAGGCACGCCCAGATCTCCCATCAACGACGGATGTAGTCCGATCCCCAGCCCTCCTCTCGCGCCGCGAGCTTCTTGTCGAGGCGGCGGCGGCGCAGATGCGGAGTTTCGCTGACTGGCAAGCTCCGCTGCCTTGCGTCTAGCCTCTGCTATGCGCAAGTCCTTCTCACTCGGTGGTGCTGGTTCAGCAGCTGGCTTGGGCGGAGCTGGCGATCTCGCTCCATTCGCGACAGGACTAGCCGTCGCTCCGCCGTTCCTCTGCGCCTTGATCCTGGCCATAATCTCATCTCCCTTCCGCTTCGCCGCTGCTCGTTGCGCATCCAGAGATGAAGCTGCGCCATTGCTGGCTGAGGTAGGTGGAGGCGCTGCTGCGGGTGAGGGTACAGGTGCTCGTGATACTGCGGGTACTGTCGAGGGGTTTGTGCCAGATATCTTCGCTTTCAGTGCTGCGATCCTAGCCTGTGCGGCTGCTTTCTTCGCTGCTGCCGCATCGGCAGTGCCGTTGACTTCTTGTCGAGCGGGTGGTGCAGGCGAGCCATCATTTGATCTTACCCGCTTCGTATCGCCCTCGTCGTCCAGATCGTGAGGTCTCTTGCCCGTCATCGTCGAGGTCGAGTGGCTGGCAGAGCGCGAGGTGATCGTGTGCTCGGATATGGAGGGGAGTTCATACTTTCAGTCCGCGCGAGTCATTGAATATGGGTGCGCATCCCTAACCCTGATGTGGTTAACAAAATCGATTTGGGGTAAGCAGACGACGATGACATCTCGACCATGCAGCACATTATGTTGATATCTGAGTCGATGGATCGATCAGAACAGACATTTGGGTTATTCTCGTACTACTTTTGGCTCGATGTGCCCAGTATATGTGTCAATATCGTCGTCGATGTGTTTCGAAGCTTGAGATCTTAACCCCGATCAACATTCACTGCAAGAGTGTGGTCATCTTCCACATCATGCAGTATCATATTACCAAACATCTTCTCACATACAAATGGGCCATTACGAGTGCCTCCACAGACACCTGATCTCGTTCACTGACGACTTGGCCTGCAATATCTTCCACCAACCTCGTACTGACCGCCCTCGAGAAGGGTGCTGGTCTGGGAGCACGAGGAAGGCATCGCACCAACGATGTCATGACTGGAAGACTAATCAGGCATATTACAGCTACAGCAGATAGACGAGAAGAGCCCAAAGAACGCCGAATGCAATGATCTGTCAGACTACCAACTTGCAGTTCATACTTCTAACAACTGCCAATGCTACGAACGAGGCGGATCGCCACACTACATGTAGCTGTCCAAGCATCGTCGATAACGACTTCGAAGACCACACCTACCTGTCGAGCAGTATCCCCTCTTAGCCAGTGACTGTCACATCCTGCACGTAAGTATACTCGACGTGCTGGAGGTCGGTACATGTATGCAGGCAAGGGTCCCTATGGCAATGGCGATGATGATGGCGGCGCGCCATCATCGTGATAAACATGTCCAGACAGGGACGTGGAAGCACTATGCTCGATTGAGATGCACTTCTGTAGCTGAGGAGGACCGTAGAGCGCAGATCGCAAGGCTGGCAGCGCTCGAAGCACATCGATGCACGCCAAGGGTAGCTGAGGTTAGCAGCGGACTTGAGGCGGCGGAGTCGAGACGACGCCTCGAACGCGGTGGTCAGTGCTGCAGGCGCAATGTCAACAAGGCAGCCGGTACAATCGACGCGATGGAATGGAGAAGCAGAGAGGACAGGGAGGCACAGCAAGATTGGGTTGATATTCTTCATTTCATTGCCTACACTCTCCACCCCAGTAGCAGAGCATAATCTACACCGCTCTCGTCAAACCCGCAGCTGCCCGTAGGCCCATAACCCAAACCCATGAAAACCCCATATCGCGCCATCCATCACAGCCGCTGCCCACCGCGCTGTTTGCACCATGCCGATGGATATCTGATGTTGTTGTGTAGTCGTAAGAGGAAGAAGCACCGAGGAGGAAGTGGTGCAGGTCGTCTAACCGCCGAAACCGTACAGAGTGCGGCCTTGACGCTTGAGTGCGTAGACGACGTCGAGGGAGGTGACGGTCTTGCGCTTGGCGTGCTCGGTGTAGGTGACTGCGTCGCGGATGACACCCTCGAGGAAGGTCTTCAGAACACCGCGGGTCTCCTCGTAGATCACTGGAGGTGCTGTTAGTGGGTGTTGGTGGAGATGGTTGAGATGGTGAAGTCTTACTGGCTGAGATACGCTTGACACCGCCACGACGTGCGAGACGACGGATCGCGGGCTTGGTGATACCCTGGATGTTGTCGCGCAAGATCTTGCGGTGACGCTTGGCTCCGCCCTTGCCTAGACCCTTGCCACCTTTGCCGCCTGTGAATGCAATGTCAGTATGTTGTGGTGATAGTGAGGTGCTGTGAGACAGCGGAGTGGAGTGGATACTCACGTCCAGTCATGTTGATGTGTGTGAGGGGGGGTGGTTGATGGAAGAGTGTTGTTGTTGATGAGGCTTGATGGTGATGAAAGCCGGTATGGATATGCGGTGGTGGATGGTGAGTAAGAGTGGTGGTGTAGATGCGAGGCGCGGGGAATAAGTACAGGCAGCATCGGAGGGCGGCACTGCGCGTTTGATCTTTGCAGGTGTGATCCAAAAGCGCGCTAAGCCTGTTCGGAGCGCGCACCTTCTGGCGCGTGCTGCCAAGATCACAACATTGCTGGATCAAATGCAAGCACGGATCACAAAGCGGTCATGCTCACCGCTGCCTTGTGAGTGTCGCTTTCCAGACGTTTGATTCTGAGCGTGATTCTGCAGTGCCCCCGCGCTGTATATTTCTTGTCACTTCCACTTCCCTCCTCCACCACTCCACATACGACATCCGACATCTCCATCCATCATCAAGTACCAACACCACAACAACTCCATCACCCTCAACAACATCTGCAATGGCACGCACCAAGCAGACCGCCCGTAAGTCACCGCCACCATCATGTCTCCGTCGCAATGTTGGCGTGTTGCTTGCCTTCGCCACAGCGCGTCTGCAAGCAACATGACTTCATCGCATGGCACTCACATCACCTCACTACAACATACTGACATCCTTCACAGGCAAGTCCACTGGTGGCAAGGCTCCCCGTAAGCAGCTCGCTGCGAAGGCTGCCCGCAAGTCCGCGCCATCTACCGGTGGTGTCAAGAAGCCTCACAGGTACAAGCCAGGTTTGTCATCGCCTCACTGCTCTTATGACTTCACATCATACTAACAATACTTCAAGGAACCGTCGCTCTCCGTGAGATCCGTCGCTACCAGAAGTCCACCGAGCTCCTCATCCGCAAGCTCCCCTTCCAGCGTCTCGTCCGTGAGATCGCTCAAGACTTCAAGTCCGATCTCCGCTTCCAGTCCTCCGCCATCGGCGCTCTCCAAGAGTCCGTTGAGGCATACCTCGTCTCCCTCTTCGAGGACACCAACCTGTGCGCCATCCACGCCAAGCGTGTCACCATCCAGAGCAAGGACATCCAGCTCGCCCGCCGCCTCCGCGGTGAGCGCACCTAGATGGTGACCGCGCTCCTCTTCTTCACATCACAACACACATCATGATCATGGGCTACACTTCGACCTCTCCGGCTTGGGCTGGGTGATGGGCAGTGGGCAGACATGACATGACTCTCAGTATGGCGTTTGGGTTCTTGGGTTATTGATCGGGGGAGATCATGGGGTTCGGAGAGATATCACAGAGGTGCACCATGGCGGTAGATGGGCACAGATGAAGGGGTTGTATCATAATGACAGTGATGCAATGAACACTTACAAAACCCAATTACTTGTGCCACATCATCGTCGCGTCTTGTGTTTGTTCCATGTCTCGTCTTCCACGTAGTCTCCGCGCAAGCCAAGCTGACGGGCGCAATTTGCTCGCTCGAAGTGACCACTAGACTCGTCGCCCGTCTTGATCGCTACAGCAAGGCCAACGAGCAGACTCCAGATCCTCCCGCGATGTACCTACAACCGCTAGAGACTATACTGCTCTCACCAACTCTCGCTCGCCGCAGTCGCGTAACGGAGCACTTGAACGTTGACGCGCTGCGGGACAGTCATGAACAGGTCGTGGTCATCCTCCTCAGGCCTGGTGCTCTGTGATGACAAATTGATTGGCTACCCGCTTACGACCAAATCCACGGCCTATCTACGACAGACCGCGACGCAAGAGCATCGAAGTATTGGAGGTTGGAAAGTGGCTGGAGGAGCACGAGACAGCTTCAGCAGACTCTGGCATCGATCGATATTGCTACGGCGCGCTTGGGGAGCTTGCGAATAAGGACTGCCACTGCGAGCCTTGGGCATCTGACCGGCTGACTATGCTGCATTACGATCAACGACGCGCTCGTTCTTGTAATGGTCAAAAGGCAGAGGGCCTGTTCCCTTGATAGCATAGGTCCGAAGCCACATCCTTCGAGGCCGACGTACCAAGATCCTCCAGCAGGTAGGTCTGTACGAGCCTGTCCTTCATGAGTAGCGGCTGCGTTTCGAGGCAAGCTCGCAAATAGGCATGTTCACAAGGTATACAGTAATGTTCTATTCTTCTGTACCTGACATGACAGCCCTACGCATACAGCGTGCATATTTCCGAACCCGCCAGCATGGCGCTGGACCCTGACTCGGCACATTGCGCAACAGCCAAGATCAGCCGAACAATTGTCTCAACACCGTTGTCAGGAGCTAATCTCTCCCTATATTTTCTGTCGCATATGCTTATCATTCCTTCAGCGCACTCGTGTGTTTCAGACTACTCACGTAAAGCGACCATGATACCATAGCCCCATCACCGCTTCCACGGCGACCCTCCGACTACAGTACCACAGCCTAAGATGAGCACTTCAGTCTTCACCACCCACCGAGCCCTCCGCAACCTCCATGCTACCGTACACCGCAACATCTCCCGCCAGCTCCGCCGCCATGAATCGACAAAACCTCCCTCAGCGCCAAAACCCGCGACACCAGCCCGAAACATCTCCACCACCTCCACCACCCCAGGCCCCAAGACCTGGACAATCCCCGGGCCAGCCTGGTCATGGATCGAGCCCTTGATGCCTCCTTTCCGCGCCTACGGCCGCATGCAGCAGCGCTCTCCCCTGCTCACGCAATTCGAGTCGAGCTTGACGATCTACTTCCTTGGCGATCTCTCCGCCCAAGCAGTCTTCTCCAGCGGCTTCAAGGAGGGTTCCTACGAGCCAGCCAGAGGACTGAGAGCACTGCTCATCGGTGGCCTAAGCTCAATACCCAGCTACAAATGGTTCATGTTCTTGGGCACGCATTTCAATTACTCCTCCCACCTCGCTTCCCTCGCCGTCAAGATCCTCATCAACCAAACCTTCTTCACGCCAATCTTCAACACCTACTTCTTCGGCATGCAGTCGCTCCTCTCCGGCAGCACACTGCAAGAAGCTAAAGAGAGGGTTATCGAGACTGTGCCGGTGAGCTGGCGGAATAGCTGGAAGGTCTGGCCGGCTGTGACGGCTTTTAGCTTCACGTTTGTGCCGCCGCAGTATCGGAATGTTTTTGCGGGGGGGATTGCGGTGGGGTGGCAGACGTATCTGAGTTGGTTGAATAAGAATGCTGAGGGGAAGGGACAGAAGACTGTCGAGGTCAAGGGGGCGGGAAGGGGGAAGGTGACGGTGAAGAAGGGGCAAAAGACGTGAAATGATGGTCGAGAGGCAGTGGAGGGGACAGCAGAAGTGGTCGGCTTCTTCAAGATGCAGCTTGCATCGAAGTTCGTGCGGCCGGGTTTCCGCGAAACACAGCCATACTGCTCATCTGAAGCCCGAAGCTTCGACTGAGCATTCGATTACAACCAGCCGCGAATGCATGTCATGGCTGTGACTCCGAAGGATATTGGCCTAGGCTGAAGCACCCGGGGGAGCGTGCAGCGAAGTCACAGGATTCAATCTTGCGACAGACAGCCGGAAAGAAAATGAACTCCGCACGGACGCAATGTCTACGACTCGACCGATCGGCGAAGCGCAAGGGGCCACTACACACCTCATCGAAACGAGAGTACCCGCGTCACGCGTGTCGGGCGCCTGGTCTTCGAATGCCATCCTAAGGCCAGTGAGGCAGCAGAGGCGAGTAGATGACCATCGTCACCATATTGCAAGCTTGCACGAAGCTGAAATGTGAAGAGAAATGCTCGAGCCGATGGACGAGCATGGTGGGAGCAGCGTGGGAGCAATGATAACGGTAGCCCAGCCACGAAGATAGATGTCAAGGTATCTTGGTGGTCTGTAGAGAGAGACAAGAGGTGCTAGTACAGAGATTCCAGCTCGGCAGGCGAGTTCTGCAGGATGAATTGCACATCATAGCCACAACTTTCACACGTTCCATCCGCGATCCTCATTGTCCCACTGCCACCGTAGACTTGTGCTACATTGGGTTCACGTGACATCGTGCCTCATGCGCGACAGGATGACCTCACCCATCTGCGTCCCCATCGGCATCGCCTACTTCTTTCCGACATGGCACCATGGCGGTCCTCGAGTCGCCTGTCGATTACCCCAGCCTTCCCTTAGTCGCCCCTGAGAGTGACTATGGCTCTGACATCGACGACGCCGCCGTCGCCACCCTCCTCTCTGGCGCCGAGTCGCAACCCTCAGTCGAGACAGTGCTCGTAAGCATTGAGGATCCCGTCCTGCAAGATGCGCCCTCCACAGTACGGCGGAGTGTGCGCTTCCAGCGGACTCGACTTGATGAGGTGGTTGAGGACAGACAGACTGGGAAGCCGATGTATGGTCTCAAGCGTGAAGCTTCAATCGAGATCGAATACGACGAGCGCAATCGGGTCGCATTCTCGCGTTAGTCTTGCTAGCTCGCACGACTGTATGATAGGCTGACAGCGACTGACCTTCAGCGACTCACAGCGACGCGCCTAGCTGATCCCGAAGCGTCTGCAGCTAAGGAAGGCGAAGTTGCAGCACCCGAACAGCCTGGCGATGACCCACGATCGCCTCTCGCACGCTTCCGAACTACGCCGAAGAAGCCTCTGTCAGTCACTGACTTCGTCTCGCCAGCCTGGTGCGAGCAACAGTACTGGTACTCCCTCTCCCGGTACGGTCGCGTGAAGAAGACGCCAGCTATGCGTAAGGGAAGCTCAGTGCATAAGGTGCTGGAAGAGCAGGTGCATCGGGAAGTACAGGTTGAGGTCAAGACCAGGGAAGATGCTTTTGGGCTGCGTATCTGGAATGTCATACAGGGACTGCGAACGCTGAGGGCTACTGGTATGACGAGGGAGTTGGAGGTTTGGGGGTTTGTAGATGGTGAGCTGGTCAATGGGATTGTGGACGAAGTGGGGACGATTTGTCCGGACGAGGAGGCTGAGGAGAAGATGCTGAGTGCCGGGAAGACCAAGGTCAAGCCACTGGAGGCTAATCAGCAGACTCTGTCGAGCTTCCTCACCTCTTCGCAGAACGGTGCCACGCCTGGCGGCGATTCGTCCTGGCTCGGCACGCTTCATCCTCCGGCTAAGACCTTCTACGTTACGGATGTGAAGACTCGTCAGTCCACTGCTCTGCCGGGCACAGGCAGTCCCTGCAAACCCGTCCACATTCAGCTCATGCTTTATCATCGTCTGCTTACCGCCCTCTCCCGCAACGAAGTGCCAGCCGCGGACGTCTTAGCCCGCTATCGACTGAACTCCGAGGCGATGTTCAGCGATACCTTCATTGCCGAGATCAGCCAACTGGACTTCAATATGCCTGACAATGTCTCCTCGGCGGACGAGGGCGAAGCACTATTCGAGAGTAGCCAGGACAGCATGTCCGAGCTGCTGGCGCACAACTCATTGACCTCGCTCTGGGGTTTCATGATCGAAGAGTTCGCCCGCACCATACCACAGCGCCAGCAGTCGACACAACCATCGCCTATATCGCCTCTCATGGCCGCAGAATACCGACTCCGCTCTACCGGCGCCCTGATCGGCAAGCGCTCTTTCAAGTACGAGACGGACATCATCGAGCCTTACCTAGAAGACGCTATGCACTGGTGGCGAGGCGAGCGGCCCACCAGAGGCGTTGAGATCGAAGATGCGTTCAAGTGTCGGATGTGTGACTTCGCTGAAGGTTGCTCGTGGAGAAAGGGGAGGCTTGAAGAGGGGATTGAGAGGTCACGGCTGCGGAGAGAGTCGCTGGCTGAGAACGGAAGGAGGAAGAGTGAGGTATGAGAACTTACGATACCGGGCTTTTCTCGAGGGCCAGACAGACGATCGCAACCAGAAAGACGATCGTAACCAGAAAGACGATCGTAACCCTCCAGCAACAAGTCATGAAGCTGATCTTTCCCTGAGGAGTGCCTTACACACCAAGTGGAGGCGGTCGCTCTACGCTAGATAGGCACTGCCTAGACTCACGACACTATCCCGGCATTCACTCCACATCTGTAATTCATAGCCACCATGCCCGCTGCTCCGCACCAGTCAATCGCCGCCAAGGTCTGGACCATCGGCGAGCTCCAGTCGCAGGTCATCCAGTGCGTCGCCGATCAGGAAAAGGCGATCATAGTGAAAGACAAGATTATGGATTACCGCTACCCGTTCAAGTCCTCCTCGAATCTGGTTCTGGTCTCTCGCGCCACAGCCGATTAATACTGCGGCGCACACTTCTTCAAGGCACCTCTCAATCCCGAAAGCACTCTACACTTCGAGGTCACCGATTTCGAGTTCGATCGCATCTCAAGCTTCCTGTTCTCACTGCCATCTGCCACCGGCAGGGTCTTTTAGACCCAGAGCGAACAGCGCAAGCGGGCCACAGGAGAGTCGAAGATCCAAGCCGAGCTCCTACTCATGCAACGTTTCGTGGACACTGAGAATGTGAGACAACTGAAGAAGTACACATGGTGCCTAGGGACGTGGGCCATCGTCACCAGTCTCAGCGGTCTGTGGGTCGACTACACCTGTACTCAGGTGGGTTGCGCCGAATCCTCCAGCAGCAATGCTTCACAATCTTGCAAGAATTGTTGTGAACGCCTAAGCCGGCGCCTTACGATCATCTCGAGGGAGCAGAATATGCAACTGCACATGAGCAGCGGCGAAGGCATGTGCACTGGAGTGTGCACGAAGCCCTGGAGATCTTCGAATTCGAGTTGTGGAAGGTATGTTTGCCACAGAGTCTCGACTCTAATCGTATCGTCTTGGCGTGCCTTGAGCTGACCTTACGCAGGACGGGCAGCTGTTTGACGAGAACATCCCAGATTCTTGGGAGGACTGGAAAGAGAAGTAGCCGAGCATGAAGGCAAGGCAGCCAGAAGCAAGGCTCAAAGTCTCTTGCAATGGCGTGAACACAATAACAATGGCATTTACCACTACCACGAGTCTATCGCCCGACGCCACTACGCGCTCGAGTACAGGGCATGGGCGAGTGTGAGGCCCACATGCGGCTATGATATGGTATGGCGGTCGGTCAAGTCCATAGAGATGGCCTATTGTAGCCACTGCGTAGGGACATGCCTAGGCAAGAGCAACCGGGGCGAAGCACTCCAGTGATCAGTCGAAGCCATTATAGGTAGTGTTACAGCATGGGACATAGCGAAGGTCAGACAAAATAAGATGGCGTCTGCTTCCCTTGGAAGTTGCAGACAGTGCCAAGTGACCGCCTAACTTACAGCTGGGCACCAGAGTCTAGGAGCAGGCGTGAAGCGTTCAATGTAGTGACTGCGAGCACGCGTCAAGTGACAGCTGGCAAGTAGTGAGCACAAGTAGTGAGCGTTGTGAAGGTATGCGCGCGTTGCTTCACTCCTGGGCAACAAGGGTGCTCCGTGGCCTGTAACTCGATACACCGAAGTGCTATCGTCCACAGTCGTTCTACAAGTAACCTCCTCGGCAAGTCTCTCACGCTCCATATCGGAGGCTCCTTGGGGAAGCGTTTATTCATTGCACCGCATTGCCAACCAGCTGATCGAAGTATCGTTGCGCGTTTCAGTCCAGTGCGCCTAAGGAGCTGCTCTCTCATCGTCCGAGTAGTCGTATACGGACTCTCGCGCTGCGGACAATAACAGCACTAGGATCTCAAAAATCTTGGAAGAGCAGAAGTACAGCAAAGTCAGCACAAAGCTACCTCTATCGCTCCTCGCCTCTCAAGCGATGCAGCTTCGTCGATGTATCGCGCTGCGCCGAAAGAGGCCGTTCGCGATACCTTCGACCGCTGCCCATCAAGGTCTGGGCAATCGCAGAGCTCCGCGCGCAGATCATCAACTCCCTGCTTGCACTCCATGTACATTCCCATAGGCCTGCGACCGCGGCGCTGGGAGGAGATAAGATCAATGCAGGCGTTTGATTCTCAGGGCTTAGGAGCGCAGAGACTGTACGCGGGACCCCCTTCTCGGACCGGCACTCATGCGATGGAATACATCAAGTACTCGCTTGACATCGTCGGCGAGTTGAACCTCGTCGGCGTCGACTGGTATCGACTCACTACCTCCTCGAAAGAACAGTCCCCATGGCAGGAGTTCGGATGGTTAGTGGTCCGAGCCATAGGCTGGAGGCAGAAGACAGGCTGGAGACAGACCGAGACCCATGCCCAAAAGAGTCAGTGGAAGATCGCATGGCTCAGTGGAGGGCTTGAGAAAGACTAAAGGACGCTGAAGCGTACAGACACGGGAGTGAAGTCGGCAAGACGCTTTAGGCAACTCCGCAGTCGTCCCTTTCTCTTTGGCTTCGTCCAAATGTCTCGCTGAGCCTTCTGCATTTTGCGTCGGTCATGCTTGTCAACCTTCTTGGTGTTGCTTGAGTGACGCTACAGCTAGTTTCGGAACGAGACATCATTGGTGCCGAGGGAACAATGTGGTTGCCTACGCGGCTGAGTGCAGGTTGTCCAATGGCTGAACAGCAAGCGAAGCACAGCAAGGTACAGTGTGGCTGTGAAGGCCAGCTGTGCGAGCTCTCCAGCTAGTTTCGCAATGCACGTAGATCATCACATAAGGTACACTAGAAATACGTTTCCTCCTCATTCTCCTTCCTTCAGTCCCCTTCCCGACTTACGGTTCGACACTGCAACACAACCAGCTCTACATCGGAACCATGACGCGATACCCACCTCAGGGTCAGCCTCAGGGGGACTATGGCTATGATCAAGGAGCTAGTCAGGACTACTACAACCAGCAAGGTCCGCCTCAAGGTGGCCAATATGGTCAGCCGAGCTACCAGTCACCGCCGCCAGGCTACCAACAACCTCAATACGGCAGCGAGCACGGCGGTCCGCAGTCGTACCAAGGTCAGAACGATCAGCCGTATCAGCAGTACCCACAAAGCGGTCCTCCACCGCAGCATGGTTACGGAGGTGACCAGTATCACCAAGGTCCTCCGCCACAACAGTACGGCGGATATCCTCCGTCTGGCTACCCTCCACCACAGCAACACAACCAAAGCTATGGCGGCTACCCTCCACAAGGCGGGCCCGAAGTAGAAGCTTTCAAGTCTCAATTCGATCAGCCTCACGCATCAGCCTACGGTCAGCCGCCCGCGCCGTACGGCCAGCCACCTGCACCATATGGTCAAGCACCTTACGGACAACCCGCTCCCTACGGCGCACCAGGACAAGAACAAGACCGCGGCCTCACGGGCGCTCTCGCCGGCGGAGCTGCAGGCGGCTTCGCAGGCCACCAAGTCAACCACGGCTTCCTGGGCACTATTGGCGGCGCAGTAGCCGGCAGCATACTGGAAGACAAAGTCAAGGACAAGAAGAAGAAGGATAAGTACAAGGAAGGCAAAACTTACAAGGAAGGGAAGAAGCACAAGAAGCCTCGCTCTCGACGTGGGTCTTCTAGCTCGAGTTCGAGCTCATCATCTTCGTCTTCGGACTCCGGTAAGCACGGCGTTGTGATGCTGGGCAACTATTCAGCGAGCTCACGACATGCCAGACTAGAGCACGACGAGAGGGTTTTGGTGGCTGTGTGCGCGGATGCGAACGGACATCATCGCGACGGTGAGATTGATCTGAACGATTGCTTGACTAACACAAACGGGAGATTCCACTGGGCAAAGGGAGGGAACTTCAGACCTTCAGCTCGGCATGTGAGGCTGGTGGACGATGGGAGGGTGCTGGAGGCTGAGCTTGGTGATGGTAGGGGTGGATGGAATCTAGATCATGTTAGGTTGGACGAGAGGATCGAGAATTGGGACGGCAGGCTGCGATTGCTTGATGCTGAGGGTAGGGAGATCTGAGTAGCTACAGTGGCCGTTATCATGATACTTTCTCCTGACTCCATGCTCGTAACACATTGTCATATCGTACCTTGCACTGGAAGACGGTGCTTATATCCGAACTAATTCCGCCCATGTATCTATCACGCAATTACCAATGCAACCCTTCGTATTAGCGGTAACAACCTCACTCTGTCGACCGATTTACCTCTACCGCGCGGCACAACTCTCTCCACAGCAGACCACTCACGATCCCCGCCCGCCATGGTCCTCTCCTTCATCCTCATTCAAAATCGCCAGTCAGTCCCCCTTCGCTGGTCCCTCTCTTCCGCCCAGCACTAACCATCTCCACAGAGGCAAGACCCGCCTAGCCAAATGGTACTCTCCCTACAACGACGACGAGAAAATTCGTCTCAAGGGCGAGATTCATCGTCTCGTCGCGCCGCGCGACCAGAAACATCAGTCCAACTTCGTTGAGTTCCGGGGGTCGAGCAAGATTGTATACAGGCGGTATGCTGGACTGTTCTTCTGCGCGTGCGTGGAGGTAGGGGATAATGAGTTGGCTACGCTTGAGGGGATACACTTCTTTGTAGAGGTGCTGGATAGCTTTTTTGGGAATGTGTGTGAGTTGGACTTGGTGTTTAACTTTTATAAGGTATGTCTCACTGGCTGCGCAGGCGCGCATTGGGCGGTCGGCTACACGGATCGACGCTAGAGAGTAAGGCTGACACGTTGACAGGTCTATGCTATACTGGACGAGGTGTTCCTCGCTGGCGAGATTCAGGAGACGAGCAAGCAGGTCGTGCTTACGAGGCTCGAGCATCTGGACAAGCTGGAGTAGGCATGATCACCGTTTCCTGGGTGTCTCCTTGTGACTGGATGCCTGCCTAGCGAGGGCAAGTGATCTACTGTCCAGGACAGATCAATGTCATTATCACACAGGATCGCTCCGCTGCATTTAAGCTGGTCTCCGGCGCGACATCCGGCCCGACCTCCCTCTCGTATGGAGCCTGGGCTACACTGCTTCGCATTCACCATTCTACGTCTTGTCGCTGCTGGACGAGTGCGTCCTCGAGCACACCTCGTACGACTCGATTTATCTTGCCTCAGGCATACGGACTTCGGCAGGCATTCGCGCGCTATCCGTGCACAAAGTTCGCATGGCCTGACAGAAATGGGTCAACTTCGCGCCGTGCATTAGTCACCCAAACAGCGGTATCTTACGAATGCGAACTAGCATATATGCTGGCTCTTGCCGCTGGGCAATAAATTGACCGTTTCGAAAATCAGCCTTACCTCCTCCACCAATAACGACGTCCAGACCCAATCAAACATGGCCCCTCTCTATGACATGAGGTGCGACTCCCACATTACAGCTAAATGAGGGCGCAAGCTAATACTGTCACAGTAAGCAATGGATAATCCGCAGTATGCTACGGCAACAACACTAACACCACTTCCCACCACAGGCGTCCCGCTCCTCACCCAAGGCCTCAGGTCCCTCAAACACATCCTCCAAGAAGGCGAAGCGCATGCCATTGAGCATTCCATCCCAGCGGAGCAGATACTTCAAGCCCGTCTAGCCCCAGACATGTATCCCCTGCTTTTCCAAATCCGCACCTGTTCCGACACAGCCAAGGCTGTCCTCGTCCGCCTCGCCGTCCGCGAACCCGTCGTCATGGAAGACAACGAGCAGACCTTCGCCGAGCTCTACGCCCGTATCGACAAGACTCTCGCTTTGTTTGATAATGTCAAGCCCGAGGAATTCGAGGGCAAGGAGGGCATGGAGGTGGTAATGAAGCGGAGGCTGGGGGAGTGGAAGACTACGGGGTTGGGCTTGCTGCAACAGTTTGCGCTGCCGAACTTTTACTTTCATGAGGCCATGGTTTATGCGTTATTGAGGAAGGAGGGAGTGCAGATTGGGAAGCTGGACTTCTTGAGCGGAGGGGCTAGTCCAACGAGTACTTGATCTGGTAGGCGTCGGATGTGGATGGTGAAGTCGAGGCGATAAGGTCGTAGTGCTGGAGAGACGTGATGGTTCTGCCTGAAACTGCACAAATCGTGCGCACTATTCTACACTCTCACTCTCGCCAAACTTATGACCCTACCACTGCCAGTGACACGAGCGCGACGTCCTGCTTGCTTGTAATCGTGATCGTGTCACTTGTGTGCACAGTCAGCATCTTTCGGCAATCAGCCATTCGCTCAATTGACCTCGGCATCTTTCCTCGCCCATTGCGTCAACTCCCAATCGTCAAACATCTTGTCCGCATTCTACTCGCACCAGATCCCCACCGCTTCACCCACCTACGCCGCCCTCGTCCTCACCCTCGCCCTCGCCCCCGCCACGATCACCCTCCCCTCCCCACCACCAAGAAGGTCCCTTCCGTCCGCCTCAAGCCCTCCCACTGCAACCCGACGCAATGTCCAAACAATTCACCACCGCCGATGTAGCGGCTCACAACACCGTGGAGAAGGGGCTGCATATCATCATCGATAATGATGTCTATGAGATGTCTGGGTTTGTGGATGAACATCCGGGGGGAGCGAAGATCTTGAAGAGAGTGGGAGGGAAGGATGCTAGTAAGCAATTTTGGAAGGTGAGTTCTTCTCCTTCTATTGAGAGGAAGGGTGAGGGGAAGAGTGTGGGTGGAGGACAGGGATGAGAGGAGGTGGGATGTGTGGGAGGGCATGGGAGGCTGCGATGATTAGAGGACACATGAATGACCGGGAGAGGGCTGAGCGGGGGATGAAATGTGGAGGCGAGAGGGTGAGAGGGGGAAGGAGTCCGAGGGGAGGGGAGCAGCAGATAGGTGAGAGCATGCGCTGACTAGAGACACAGTACCACAACGAATCCGTGCTGAAGAAGTACTCACCGAAACTCAAGATCGGGACAGTGAAGGAGGCCGCGAAGCTATAAAACCATACAGACAATGTACAGACATCTATGATAAACGATCTATGTACCCCCCATTCTGCCTTTTCAGACGCAGACCGACTACGATCCTGACCAATTCCCAACAAACGCCAACAACGATATCTATACGCTTCCAGCACTTGGAGTATGCGTCTTACGAATATCCCACCCAACCCAGACGCAACGCCCCAACCATCTCTTACCCTCCCACTCCCTTCCATTTTGGGTTGCAGTGCTCGAATTCTTTCTTGAACTCCGCGATCCTGTCCCCCATCCAGCCAGAAGTCCAGTGCGCCTCTTCCCTCTCATCGCTCTTCCCAAACCGCATGACTCTGCCGACGTAACAGCGACCTGGTGAGAACATCCACTGCAAGCACCCCCAATCTCGCATTTTTTCACAAGCTGCCGCGCAGGCGTCCTGCGACTCGACACTGCGCTGTTCCCAGTCGGACATGATCGTGAGATCCTCGTCTAGCCCCTCAGCCAAGTGAGGCGTGATGAACTTCTTGTCCTGGCTGAGATTGTTCCAGCTGCTGCGATTGACAGACACGTGGCGGTCGATGAAGTGCTCGTACACGTCTCGATAGAGATACGGCGTTTTCCAGCCGTGCTCATCAACCCATTGTGTCTGGAACTGCCACAGTGCGTCCAGCTCGATAGGCGCGACGTGATGCCATGTTATAGCCACAGAACACCAGTGGCTAGCAGTCCAGTCCAGCGTCGCTACCGTCTCACCTTGGATGACAGGCCAAGTGGGCGTCAACGGGACGTTCGCCTCGAGCAGTGCGCGAGCGATGATCTCGTCGCCGCAGCAGGACTCGGCTGTGAGAGATTCCCAGCGCTTATCGTAAGCTTCTTTGCCTTCCTTCTCGCGCACAGCTTGTAGCTGTCGTGCTGCTTGCCGGGAGATGATCACGCCGCTACCGCCATGCGCGAACGTCGTATCGCCAATGACATTCTGGGCGCCGAGATAGTAAGGCTTCGTAGCACCTTTCATCGTGGCGAGCCAGAGGAGCAGGTTGTTCCAGCTTACACTCGTGTCTGCCTCGATCATCACAAACCACTCGATCTCCTCTGGAGCTTCCTCGAAACTCCGGAAGAGCATGGGTAGGAACTTCCACTTATCCAGATTCCAGCCTGTGTCTCCTTTCAGCAACCCGACATCCTGACCTTCCCGCTGATACTGGAGCAGCTTTCTATACAGCTCGAAGTCTTCGTGGTGATCACGAATGTCCTGGCTGACTGGGGCTAGGGCGTCGTGGATCCGGAAGCCGGAGTAAGTCTGCTCGAGATCGGAGAAAAGCATGTAGTGCGGTGTGCATTTGAAGAGCGTCAAGAGGTGGGTGGGAAGCTTGGAGTAGAGTTCCGTGGCACCGGTCTTGAGGAGGATGAGGACTTTAGACGCGCCGGGGGCGGTGAGGCAGGTGGAGGCGTGGAGGGATGGTGCTGTAGCGATAGTAGCATTTAGACTTAAGGCATCGCTAGTCGGGTTTGGCGGTGTTGGCGGTGCGAGGGGCTTCGGATGGTAGTACGCTGTAGGGTCGATGGAGTCGCGGAACAGGACCAGGCCAACGAGGAGTAGTAGAGCGAAAGCTACTCGCGGAATTGTTACGACTCGATTGAACGCATTTGCGAGTGTCATCTTGCCGGGGATTTCCCATGTACTCCTTCGGTACTGTAGTGCTTAGACGAGCCTGACTAGGATTACCCGCTCATGGTGACGGTCTGTAAAACTTCGCATCGTCCGCTAGCAATGTAAGTGCCCCGCGAGTGGTACATGACACCAATGAGAAAGAAATCAAAAGGCGATAGTCGACCTCCACCAAAGGGGTGGATATATGTTCTTGCCCTGTGGAGAGCTGACGACAGGAAGCTTCTCCCTCGTGTTCCCAGAACAGCGTCTCGGGCCCGGCGAAAAGCATCCCGGCGCAAGAACAGGGCAGGGGGGAAGGTCGATCACGCCACAAGCCTCGCCAAGCTCAATGCCGCGATGGATGTCGTGCAGCAGTGGATGTCGAAGATCTTTGGATGACTCACGGTGGTAATGCTACCTCACAGATGCCGTTCCTCGATCTAGACGTCGACGGACGGTGAGCACAGGAAAAGACTTAGGCCTGTCGAGATCGCATTCGATTGCGATCTCAACTTCAGGAAGTATCTAGTTCCTTGATCCCGTCCTACTTTCCATTCTTCGTCATATCGCAGCGTTCATCATGGCCATCAGTCCTCACGAAGTCCCTCCGATGAGAGTCATCGAGACGCCCCGACTCATCCTCCGCACTTTGATGATGTCTGACCTCAATGCCTGCTTGCCCATAGTCCGCGATCCGAAAACGATGCTATACACGTCTGCAACCACTGTTCACCCAGAGACACCCAAGGGGCGAAGCTGACATGTCCCCCAGATCCGGTCTCGTTGGTCCTAGTCAAAAAGAAGCAGAAGATTACTTATCTTTTCGCTGTCTCGGAACTGGCGTCTTCAACTTCCTCATTACGCTCAAGCCCACTTCTGAAGGGCAAGACGACGTAGTAGTCGGCAAGCTAGGCTCTTATCGCTGGCCATATGTCGGCTACCTCATGCATCCCGACCACGCGGGCAAAGGCTACGCTACAGAAGCTCTGCGTGCCTGGATCCCAGAGTTCTGGAAGCATATGCCTTCTCCGAGCGAAGGCAAGCCAGGCTTCGACTACATCGAGGCCATGACTGACGGGGAGAACTATGGGAGTGGAAATGTGCTTATGAAGAGTGGCTTCACGCTCTTCGGAAAGCAGGAGAAAGGCTTCAACAGTCCGACGCTGGGTTTGCGAGACACTAATGTCTACCGCATCGCGAGACCTGGGACGAAGCTGGAGGAGAGCGGGAAGGTCGATTATGGAAAGGCCGATCCGGGCTTTGTGCCGAGATTGATTGAGCCTGAAGCACATACCTGAATGTCGAGCTACTAGAGCCTCATAGCTGCTCGCATCTCCCAAAGATCGGGATCTTGACCGTAGTGATCGTCCCCCGTGGAGTATGCGGCCTAGGAAGATCAAGAGCACACGTGAAATGCTCGAGTCGCGATCCTGGATTGACTGCCATGAATGTGATACTGCAGTTCTATATAGATGTGCACTGCTTCACAGTTTCGTTTCCAGACCGTGAAGGAAGTCGATGTCACCAATAGGCCACGTGAGCGCCACGGCAATCTATTCGCGGCGCAGATGTGAAACTTGAATCTGCTACGCCATGATCTACGATGTCACAGCTGTAAGTGGACTCGCCCAGAGCTGGGATGGCCCGAACTCAATCCCACTGTTTACGCACACCTTGTGTGTGCTTGTGATCGCGTAGTCTTCGTCTTACTTCGAGCGTTGCGGTATATACTTTGTGAGCTTCGTATCTGCTGTTCTGCTGCTGTGTGTGTTTTCGGGAGTAGATTTGTGGTGCAACATCGACTCGACGCGTGGCCAGCACGCGACTTCATCCGAACCCCTTGATCGAAGCACACGACCTCGAGCATTGCTACGTACACGATGTATACCACTTCTTCGAGCATCCTGCTCCTCCCAGCCGCTCTGGTCGCTCTCGTCGCCGCTTCCCCCGCTCCGAATGTTGTACGCCCAAGAGATCCGCTCATTACGCCCACGGCCGTCCTCCACGATGCGTCGCCGACATGGAAGAGGCCACGAGACGTCTACGGCCGCAACATTATAAGTGATGTGGCAAGCTACGGTGACTCAATACTCAGTGGATTGGTGCGTATACATTCCCATGGAGGCGTGCGAGTGCGCTGGTGGCGCGATTGAAGGATCATATCGATGCCAAGACATGAACTTTTGGTCCAAATAACTCCCGGATCATCCACTGACCAGATTTCGTCTCAGGGTTCAGACCTCCCTTCGTGGGTTGCTAGTGGAGTGCCCAACTTCTTCCAGGACTTCCCTACCGGGGACAAAGTACAGAGCTCGCTCGGCATAGACGATGCCCAGGTTTCAGCTCTGCCCACCCAAGTCCTCAACTTGGACCCCTACGCCAACTACACCGATCAGGGCTGGCAAATCCGGTTCCGCGGCAACGTCTACAAGCAGCCGAACACCAACGAGTCGAAGCTAAACGATCTGGCGAACATCTTCTTGATCGACACCAGCATTGAAGACCTGCCGCAGAGCCAGGCTGACCAGGCCAGGAACGTGACAGCGTCGATCTTCGTCCTCCAGCAGGGAAATGTGAATGTCTCGACCATCCATCTCGAGCCTTCACCAGGGCAGGGTTCGAGCGGAGAGCAGGGCGGAGGAGGCGCGATGACAGCAACAGGTGGAACGCAAGATATTACGCTCCCGTACGAGACAACAGACCAGGGAGACTTTGACGTCTTCGTTCCCATCAACTCCAATGGTCTCACGCCGGGCAATGCCACAAGCCAAGTTCAACGGCTGAACACCTATGTCGATGGTGCGAGCATCGGAAACGCGACAGCATACCTGGTGCCCAATCAAGGCTTGACCTTCATCTCTGACATCGACGACATTCTCCGTGTCACCAAGATCTACGAGCCGAAGGAAGGACTTCTCAACTCATTCGCCCGGCCCTTCGTGGCGTGGGAGAATATGCCAGCGATTTACGCAAACTGGTCGAAGAGCCTGCCAGATGCTCACTTCCACTATCTCACCACGACGCCTGAGCAGGTTACCAGGACATACATGCAATTCATCTATTCCACTTACCCGGGAGGCAGCTTTGACACAAGACCGTTGAATTTCAGCGATATCAGCGCCACGCTGAGTATCAGGATGTACCTTCTCGAGAAGATCTTTGAGACTTTCCCGCAGAGGAAGTTCGTTCTTGTTGCGGATACCAGCAACAGTGATGGTGAGTGCGCTCCTACGTGACTTTTTGTGGGCTCTGCTGACTTTGGTGACTTTTAGTGATGGTCCGTACCCTCCCATACCACATACACCCCCTCCCCATCCCCTGACAGCGATACTGACACCCTGGCAGCGCGATTATCCCAAATTGGCGCACGAGCATCCAGACCAAGTACAGTGTATTTTCCTTCGCAACACGTCGGCGACAGACCCGGGAGACAAGTAAGTCATATGTCTGCCAAGATTTGCCAAGACCCACCCAACATGAGCCCTCACACTGACAACACACCCCCTGCAGGTTCCCATACGACACCAGCGGTTTCGAAGGGCTCAATCAACAGAGTTATATGTTCTTCTTAAATACCGACGATCTTACCGGCCTTGACATCGAGGGTGGAAATTGCTACAATACGAGCATTCCCCAGAACCTAACGTTCGGGTACCAAGGTCTACCGTTCGACATCGGTAACGACGCGCCAGTGAACGGCAGCGCCAATGGCACGGTCAAGGGCGCAGCAGGAAGGATAGCAGGTGGATCGGCGTGGACATGGCTCGGTGCCGTGGCAGTCGGTGCTGTGGTGTCAGGACTGCTTTAGGGAATCGGCTTCGGCTTCACGCTCGGCATTGTATATATCCTTTGGACTCGGCGCGGACTCCGGCGTGTGTAGTGAACAAGATCAAGCTCGTCCGCAGATCTAGACCTTTGCCTCATCGAGGGTTTGAACGCGCCTATGCTACTACAAGCGCAGCTGCAATAGTGTGGACAGTCGTGCGACCTCAGTGAGAGGGAGCGAAAACGGCAGCTGTGTCTTCCAGGTTTAATTCCGAGCCCCTGACGTTCGAAGACGTGGTAAGATCGGAACCGCATACACAGTCCCGAATACACTTACATCAGTATAGAAGCGTTGCAACGTCAGAGGTGCAGGTAGCTCTGAGTAACAGATCTTGTCACTATGACCGTAAACTATCCTACAACCGAGCACAGCGAGCAAGGGCGGTAAGTCCGAGGTCTCAAATACTATTATTGCATCCTGTTCTCACCAACATTGCGCAGAAGATTGGATAGAAAATCAAGGGAAATCTCGTGGCTTTCGAAGAAGGAAGCGAGTACGGAAGCGCGTACACGCTGTATGCCCGCGAGCAACATCGACGTAAGATGCGTTTCGGTCCCTTATACCCCTCGAACGGCTAACGTATCCTCACCGACCTTTGCCAAGCTAACCCATCATACAGTCCGCGAGCAGCCACGCTTCTTCTGGCGACAGGGCGAGGGAGTGCCTGGCGGCGTATACATGACTGTCGAGTCCGCTGACGAAGCACTACTCGGCGTTCCGGGTGCGTCGGAGCTAGCAGTGTACGTGTTATTAGACGGTAAGCTGTGCTTCATTAGTGTTCTCCTCACAATATCAGACTAACGTAGCATCACTCACGAGGGCCGCCAATTCACCGTCCACATTACGCCACCCAGCGACAAGAACCCGATGTCTTGCTTCCTGACCGCATCAATCCCGTGCGCCTCTATCCAGCCCAACTACAAACTTCCTGTCAGCACTAGGCGGCGGCGGAGCACTAGGCAGCTCAAGATGCTTACTATGTGAGAATATACCGGTTCTAGCTTGCCGAGGAGCAAGTCCTCGACATCAAGCACACGGAAAGCTAATCCGACTGCGGCAAGATAAGCCAGGCATTCGTCCGCATGCGCACTGGCCATTGTGATGCAAGTATATCTCGGTGAGCTCTGATGGTGGGGACGCGTGCTGGTAGGAATGTGAAGATTCGGTGAGTAATTCAGGCAGCAGGAGGTATCTAACGTTGGTCTGGATGGCTTGGCTTGGATTGGCTTGTCGAGAATTTCATGTAACGAGACAGTCGCGCATAGGTAAGCAAGTGTGGTAGGAACGACCCATGCTACGTTTGAACGGCCCGCTTTTCACTGGAGAGAGTCGAAGCGTGGCTTGTGATCTGGTCCGTTTGCTCTTTTGGGTGCAACTTGAATAGCACGGTTAATCCACTGGTCTCTGTGCTTGCCTGGACATGAGCGTAACAAGGTACTTCCCATCCAGCATCTCAAACGAGCCTTGCTCCTGGAAGCCATACTTCAGATACATCCTTGCACTCCCAGGCAACGCCTCAAGATACATTGGCAACCCATCACCGTCTGCTAGTGCCAGACACTCCTTCAGCAACAATTTCGCCATGCCTTGCCGTCGAAACGCCGGGTCCACGCCAAGTTTCTCAAGGCTCCAGTACTGCTCGTCATCTCCCCAGATCTTCGATTGCCACGACTCTAGGTGATCGTTCATCTCATCGTTCAGTTCGGGATCAAACCAGGCGGGCAGGGCGTGCGATGATGCGTTCTCTGCGGTCGAGTCCGCTTGCGCAGCTTCCAAGCCAGCCTGAGTGGTAGGGGCAGCAGACTGACGAGCCTCATCTTGCAGAGGAGGCGGCTTCTGCAGATCTGCGAAGCCAATCATCCTATTTGGCTGCGCCGTGAGCACCGTCTTCAACAACACCTTGTCTGGAGCCGAAAGACGATTCCTTAAGTTCCGTAGTCGCCAGGCGCGAAGTTCAACGGTTGGAGTCAGGTGTTCGCGACTTTTGGGCATGGCGGCTTGTCTGAATAAGTCATCTGCGAAGCTGATGTCGATGCAGTCGAGCAGAGCTTCTGCGTCTGCGATTGTGGCCGGCAGGATGGTAAACTTGGAGGCATCTTGAGGAGACATTTGGAGATCAATACGGGGACGGGAGAGAAGACGTTAAGAAGAAGAAGCCACTTTATACCTACCGTGAGCTCTTCCTTTGTATGACACACGTTGACTCACCCACGAAACATCCCAATACAGTAGGGTAGCTTCATCTCACCTGTAATAGCGATATCACCTTCCATGTCGAGCTTATGCAAGTCGGCCTTTGATTGCCGTGTGATCTTGTCCAGCGATAAGCGCGCTGGTTTAGACGCGCGGATGATCGAACGGCCCGGACCTTGTGCATCTCGCGTCATGCAGGCGCCTTAAACTGCGATGTTCGCGAGCGAAGGCATAAGAAGGCTGTACACACAGCTTCATATCAACCTCACTCAATCTCATCGCGGTTCGACGAATACCTTCCCGCCACCTTTTCTCTCTCGAATCTTCGCATCACTCAGATCATACCAAACGAATCACCCACCATGGCGGAGAAGGAGCTCAAATCAATCATCACGCACCTCCAATCCCTCAAACCCAACACCCTCTCCACCGCACCCTCCCTCCTCTCCCGCGCCAAGCTCGCCCTTCTCAAACTAGACGCCCTCATCCCCTCGCCCAAAACCTCACCCGCGCACCTCGAACTCGCACAGACAGTCCTCGAGCTGGGCGCCTTCACGTCCATCCACCTTCGGGACACAGACAGCTTCACGCGGTATTACCAGTACCTCCAACCGTTCTACTCGCTGCAAACAGGCAGTAAACATGGGCGAGGGAAGAAGGGCGGCAACAGGGAGAAAGTGACGGGATTGTATCTTCTGCTACTACTGAGTGGAGGTGACTATGCGGGCTTCCACACTGTGCTGGAAGGGCTAGAGGGTAGTGGAGAGGAGAGCGAGTTCATTGCCTATCCTGTGCGGTTGGAGCAGGCGTTGATGGAAGGGAGCTATGATCGGGTTTGGGGGGAAACGAAGGGCGAGAGGGTACCGAGTGAGGAGTTTGGGGTGTTCTCGGAGGTATGCCGTGCTGCTGTGCGCACCACAACATGGTATGAATTTGCTAACAAGATCGTGCAGGTCCTCATCAACACGATCCGCTCTGAAATCGCATCATGCTCCGAGCGCGCGTACCCATCACTCCCGATTTCGAATGCGAAGAACCTGCTTTTCCTGGATTCGGAAGGTGCGGTCGTGCAATTCGCACAGAGCAGAGGCTGGGTGGCGAAGGATGGGCGAATATGGTTTCCCGAGCAGGAGGCCGAGAACGCGGCAGCGGAGAGGGATGTAGTGAGTGCGAGTGGGGCGGTGATAGAGAACACACTGGGGTACGCAAGGAAGCTGGAGACGATTGTGTGAGGCATTGGTGTGCACGAGTGGAAGGAGTGTAACGATAGACGGCCGCCAAGCGGCACTGCAGTCCAAGAGATATTACCTGTCGAAGTCGACGCATTCGGCTGCGGGAGACATCACTGTAGCCGAGCATACATTCGATTTCATGTTCCACCGATTGCGCTGCTATCTGCCCTGGCGTAATCCGATATTCTTCACAAACCCCAATGGCAGGACCACAGCACTAACAGCCAAACACGTTCCACTAAATAGCACCACCGCTGCGAACCTCCCAACCCCGTATCCTCCCACCTCCAACCCTTTCCCAAGCAACGCCCCACTCAAAGGCCCAGCAGCCAAATTCCCAATCCCCTTCCCCACGTTCAACAGCCCAAAAGCCGCGAACGCCGCACTCGGCTCAGAACTAACGGCCGTGCCCATCCTACCCCAGAGCGCTGTGTATCCCGCTCCAAAGAACCCGAAAATCAGCGCGAAAGCCGCGAGAACGGGGAACGTATGCGCTAGACCCCAGGTCGTGTAGACAGCAAGACTGGAGATGAGCATGCTTGAGCCTGCTAGGAAGGGTAAGGGGATGCGGGGCTGGTCGGAGAGGTAGCCGAAGGTCATCTGGCCGAGGACTTGGGCTATGGACATCAGGGTTAGGAGCAGGGCGCCTTGGAGAGAGGTCATACCATTTGCGGTGGCGTAGGAGGGGATGTAGAGCGAAGGGAAGAAGTAGCCTAGGCCCATCGCGAGGTTTGAGAGGCTGTAGAGCCAGAAGGTGGGGTTGTGGAGGAAGGACCAGTCAGTTCGTGCTGGTGCTGTGGTCGCGGAGACGGGGACTCGAGGACGGAGGAAAGGGATGAGCGGGCCGGTCAGAACGCAGAGGCCCACTGCTATGGCGCGGAGGGTTGTAGGGTAGCCGTACTTCCGCAGTGAGGTCTCGATGGCGAAGGGGAAGATCGTGCCTGCTAGACCGGAAGCAGAGCACATCAGGCCGAACGCCATACCTAGACGCGTGACCCAGTACTCCCTCAAGATGTCCAGAATGGGGTAGTAGAAGATGATGAAGCCTAAGCCGTAGAGGACGCCTTGCGTTGCCACCAAGCCGCCAAGGGTCGTCGCGAAGGACGATGCGAGCAAGGAGAGGATGCAGATGGGCCCTTCAACCTACCGTTAGCCGCTCTCAGCCAAGTTGGCGTGCTTGGGCAAGTAAACGTACATCCCACCCAAATCATTACTGTTCGGTATTTCGCATATCGTCTCACGATAGACACCATCACTGGGGCGGCCAAATACGATAGACCGGACGCAACAGTGCCGATGACAGATATGAACGCGGAGTCCTGGAATTCGGGCTGTTGAGAGTAATAGTCCTGGAAAACTCCGAAGCTCAAAGAAAATCCCCAGAGCAGTGCTTCGAAGATGAAAGCAATGATCAGGACACGCCAGGCTTCTTTGCCGCCGTCTACTCTGGGAAGGGAGTGGCCAAGTGAGGCTTCCGTGGGCTCCAGCGGGAACGTTGGAGCGTTATCATGTTCATTGATCGATACTTGTCGCCGGTTCTCCTGCAACTCATGCGCGGTGATCGTGGTCACAGTTGACATTTCGAGTGGAATATCCAGGTACACCAGGGACTAGGAGAGATCGCAGAAAAATGCGTCTCGAATGACACAGAGATATGTGCTCACCTGGATATGCTGAATGTGCTCAATTGTACAACACCAAGATGTCGAATACATGGAGTCAAGTCGCGTGCCGAGCATACTTGGCTCTGTTCAATTCAATGCCGAGGTCATGCTTTTGTCAGATGCGAATCCTTCGCGCTGTCGTGGCTAAGTCGAGACTGACGAAGTTCTTGTCACGTTCTGTGAAGTGCCTGATGGTCTCTCTGCCTCACGGGTCTCTGACTTGTCACCGTGTCTCCAGCGATGAGGTCGAGATGCAGCGGAATCTCACCTTGCGCCAGGTTGTTTCAACTCGAAGCCGTCAAACGTCTGTGCCAGCGGGTCATCCCGCCAGCCAGTCAGACCTCTTTATCCTCACTTCACCTCCTGCTCTTGAAGCGCACTTCCTCAAACATCGCCATAGCAAGCCTTGACGCACCAAGAGCACGCGCCGAGTATCTATAGATCTCGCACGGACGATGGGTGAACTATCTGCTGTCTCGCTGTCTCATGTGTCGCGCGTAGGCGTCACTGATGAGACGCGACGGAGTAGACTATGGCCAGGACGGCCATCTCGTCCTGCCTCTCCCAAGTTTCTTGCAGTCTCTCGTTGATCACTGACAGTAGCAGCCATTCGTTCTTTCACAGCCATAGTTCTTCGTGATATTGCCACTCTCGCGATAGCTGGACTACACAGCCAATATAACTCGCTTCTCAGGTCTTGAGACATCAGAACGCAATGGCATCTCGTCTGGCACGAGCAGTCGCCCTGCTAGTCTGCATCGACATCGCAGCCGCTGGTCCTCTGCGAAGATACGACAACGTGACGGCTGCTGAAGACACCTGCACAAGTACACTCCCGGCTTCAACTCAGCCGGCTGCAAGCCTCCAGACCAGCTTGCCACTCGTGGTCAACGGACCGACGACACTGGGGCTCTCGCTACTATCAGAAGGTGGCATGACCGAGACTGGACTGTCTGGAGCGCAGGCCAATGTAGCCACCGAGACAGCTGCTTCAGGACTCGACACCTCTACTGTCTCATTCACGTACGCACCAGAGACAAGCACAGAGTCTTCAATAGCACAGCCCATTGCAACCGCCATCACAAGTGCAGGCCCTGCCGCGACTACAACTGAGACCACTATGACCACGCTGCTGTTCACCTACTCGCCGTCCGAGGGCGCATCCGCAGAGACGACCAGCACGGCAAGCACAGCAAGCAGTGCTACAAGCATACCCGAGAGCGCTGTGCCGACCACCACCACGACATACAACACCTTCCCGACTTTCAGCAACACGACGACTGCTTACTGGGGATCGGCTTACTCGGCATTCTCGAGCGCTTCAGGCGAAGAGTCTAGCAGTGCTAGTGCTGCAGAGTCATATGCAGCGAGCACAGCTGCCGCTCTGTCGCCCTCGGTAGAGACCTCGACAGCTCCAACTAGCACTGCCGTGCCGTCCTTTCCGACTTTCGCATACCCTCTGCCGAGCACTCAAGTCACCACTTCCGCCAAGACAGCGGCTACCGCGGCATCCTTAATTCCCGATGCACCTCCGACTCCATCAGTCGCGACTGCGACGAGCGCTGTCGAAACAGACCGACCTCGATGGCACCATGGGCGACCTACAGGCCACTCTGATGAGGCTCCCGAGGGGCTTCCAGACGAAACCCACTCCAGTGGAGTGCCGGGCATCACAATCGTGCCCCTAAATCCCAGTGTGGTGTATATCACTACGACTGTCACGGAGACGACAGGCGTGGAGACGGTGACCGCCACTGCGTGAGGAGTATTCAGGGGTATGCCGGATAGATAGTAATGGATTCCAAATCAGACATGTTCATCTCTGTAAGCACCCTTTCGTATCTCCTATCTGCGTCAAAAGCATCAGCATTCGTCTTCATCCGTCTCGCTACCGCCCTCGCTCGCATCCTCGCCAGCGACTTCACCGGCCGTCATCATCCGGAGTGGCCTATGATCATCGTGCCAACTGGTGTCCCTAGGAGTTTAGAGAGGAACCACGTCTACTCAATTTGGAGTTTGCATATTGACTAGACTTGCTACAATACGAAGGCTGACTGGGCAGTGCAATCATGGAGCGGGAAACTTCACGGATCGTAGACAGTTGTGTTGATTTGACTTCCGTTCCATGCAAAGCAACGAAACTAGCACAAGGGGTATCGACCGTAAACACCACCCACCCGAAGCCCTACGCCATCTTGTAATGCATGTAAGAGCATGCCCGTGAGCAGCACCAGCTTTCCACATCAGCCTTGCTATACTCACTCCGCTCGCAACAGCTCGCAGAACACCTCATGCCGCAGATCGCCTCAAAGCAGCCGTCATCAGACAGCGATCAGGCTGCTGCCACCGAA
Organism: Cryoendolithus antarcticus; assembly: GCA_002077065.1. Taxonomy (NCBI): domain Eukaryota; kingdom Fungi; phylum Ascomycota; class Dothideomycetes; order Cladosporiales; family Cladosporiaceae; genus Cryoendolithus; species Cryoendolithus antarcticus. The sequence goes on along the minus strand of NAJO01000038.1, from coordinate 134,322 downwards.
GTCTCCATTACCACCCTTGCCGTTCCCACCCATGCCGTCACCGGGCTTGTCATCACCTGGGCCCGGCCTCTTGTCACCTCCGTTCGGCTTCTTCACAGGCCCTGTCTCTGCGACATCAATATCGTCGTCGGAGTCGTCAGCCTGACGCTCTCTCACAGCGTCCATCTCCGCATCAATCTCCTCCTCAGTGAATGTCGCATTCACTCGCGTCCACAGGGGCGTACTGGCAGGCATTGCGCGACGAAGACGCTCAACGATCATTGTGCGATGCTGCATCTCCTCGGAACCAGCGGCGGCGGTGTCGTGGTATGGACGAGGTGGACGCTGCCTGCCTTTGATCTCGCGGTCACTGCCTCCATGTACGGTGCCGTCGTACATTTCGTTGGTCGTCGAAGGGCGGAGTTCGCCGGTGGTGGTACTCATGCGAAGGATGACGGCGCGATGGCGGGCGCCTATCGCCTCATTCGGGTCGTTCTCGATCTCATACTTCTTCGGATCGGTCTTGCGAGAAGGGTACTGGGCCATTGTTCTTGTATGTGTATTTACGTTTATGGAGGGAGGTCAAGGAGCGTTGACCGAAGTGGTTGGTGTCGAGGAGGTGGAAGATCGAAGGTTTGTTGATTAATGTGAAGGAAGTCCTCTGTTGAAACATCGTCGTTGGGTGGGAGGTGTTCCAGTTCGAATGCAAAAACTCTTAAATCCTCGAGGAGCGTCGACTAGCTCGTTCACATGCTCGAGGGTGAAGGAGTGAAGTCGACAATCGCATTGTGGCGGCGAAGTCACTTTTATTGTTGTCCATTGGAGCAAGGACCACGTCAACCGCTGCGAAGTGGAAAGAACGCTTGAGATTGACATGTGGCAGGAACGAGGAGTGAAGATCGCCAACAAGGGCATTGTGTACCACGCAAAGAAAAGAGAACGGCGAGGCAAGATACTTGCTACAGTCCTCGGGCTGTACAGCGGAGCGCTATCGCCTAAGACCGGACATATGGCGGAGAGCTAACGTCCATTGATATAACCTGCCAGCCCTGGAGCCGTAAAGAAGACCTGCCAACGCTCAAGCTGATTTCCATTATCGATCTCTACAAGGCTCTGAACATCGATTGCACGTGCTTCAATGTTACCAGACAACGCATGGCACGAGCACATAGGCTCTCCACCTTTCATGTACGCTGCGCCTGAGGCACTGGAAAGGTATGAATTGTCCATTTTAGCACTGCTCTTGTCTATGCATGTGAGACAAGGCTTAAAGGTGCAGGATCAGATCAAAGCACACTACCTTTCACGTCGGCCCTACGTGGAAGCAGCAGACGCTTGTGTCCCATTTTCTGGAGCTGAGGCCGAGAGCCGAATTGGCGACAAGTGTTATTTGGACGAATCTTTCGCCTCCATGGCTACTACTACTTGTGGGTGGAAATAAACCATTGATCGGAATGAACCAGGCCGCATGCAGCGCCTCCATCCTCAGCGCTCAGCAATGTCCAAGTCATCAATTGACTCAGCAGCGGACTACTTCGTCGGTCCTGTCCTGCGCATCGGCTCCGGGCGACGTGGATTCAAATCGCTCCCCAGACCATCGTCCGCTATAGGAGGGTGATCCCTGACAATCAGTTCTTCGTCTCTGTCGCATCGACCTCGGCTTCCGCGGGAGTCTCGATGGGCCGCTCTCGACTCCGAGCGCCGTCGCTACCTGAAGAGCTGCTCCATGCCGTAGACGAAGCGTCGTTCTCCGCCGCCCAAGCGTCATGCTCTGCCCAGAACTCATCCGCAGAGAACGCGGCCCTCTCGCGCCTAAGCCCGCCCGGTCGTGCACATAGGCGATCCAGGATCACCGCTTCATGCTCCTCGGAATCATGGCCGCGACGGTAGCGGCGGCGGAGTTCTTGACTATCAGTATTAGTCTGGCGGTTTGACTCCCGTGGGTTCATCTCTGCATTCGTGGCCCAGCGGCGCTGCCTTGTGACAGGATCGGTGGTGATGCTGTCTCGGAGACGCTGCCGGAACTCTGCGTCGATGTCATGCTTTGCCCGAGCAGGAGGTTGCCTGGTCTAAAGTGGAGGCGGAGCCATGCCTTGGACTCAAGACGATAATGCCGACTGGGGACCGACTTGTACTGGTGAATAGAGATCCTACGATCACTACAGGAGGCAGCAATCATCTACTCATATGCACCACAGTCACCGTGTTGCTTCGAGCTGTGTCTCATCGGGAACCTGGATCACTGTAGACAGAACGACTGCCGGTCAATCTAAAATGTAATGCTTCGCCGCATACACACGATCTATGCGATTCACAGATCCAGATCATAAGCAATGGCAGTCAATCCGACAGTGTCGGAATAATGCAGCCGTCGCGGTCTAAACGATATTCCCTGTCTCATGCCTGACTTGAGTACGAGAAGCACAGTCTATGAGCGAAGGGAGTAGCGTGCACAAAGAATTGTGCTACAACAAGGCCACGGGGAATCGCTCATTGTCAAGCTGCTTGAGCGGTCTTACCTGATGGAGTTTCCTTTGTCAATCCTGTCGCAGGTTCGGATCAGAGCAGTACAATGCCATTGTGACTCTGGTCTTCTCGAAGTGCGCAGCGGTATATATAAAAGACACTGATCAAGTCCAATCTCCCTTTTCTTTTCTCCACACCAGCAGGACCCAGCCACCCCACACACCAAGACTCAGCACCCCCAAGCACCCAAGCCCATCGAGCCCAACAAGCCACGCCCACAGCCAAACATGGCCCCCAAGCCGCAGCCACAGAGCCGCAGCACCACCACCGAGGAGGCCGAGAGGCGAGCCGCAGAGGCGCTGGTGCTGTTGGCGGCGGTGGAGGCGGCGCTGGGGGAGGAGAGCGAGGCTGTGGGTGACGGCGAGGGGAGCGAGGCTGATGCGGAGCACGAGGAGATCAGCCTCGAGGAGTGGGAGGAGCTTGGTAGGAAGCTGGTAGGTAAGTGAGCGGGAGTGAGGGGAGGCACGGGTAGGTTTGTATGAGTATTCCTCGTTGGTGGTAATCTCTCCTGTTTGTGTTCAATCTAACTTGTTCTTCCACCCTGCATCTTCTGACTCAGGCCGCCTCTAGACATCGTAGACCTTCAATACGTGTGCGTATCTGATTCCCGTTGTAACAGAGGTGTGTCCCACAGGACAACAGTAGCACCTCTACATGATGTTGAACAGTGGCTCCCTTTGAGCCTCCTCATGGCCTCTCGGCAACATTCTTCAACCCCTCCAAAGCCTCCACGACGTCCATCTTGCAGCTGCCATCTTCCCTCAAGATGTTCGATCCAGACCTGGCCGAGATGAACACGATACTGCTGCAACCGTCCTTCCGTATAAGCTCGAGACACGCAGAGTGCCCTTTACTGCAATACATGCTCGCGAGGATCTTGCCCATCATATCAAGACCAGCGAACGTCTTGTTCGCGTAGGCTGCGAAGGCCTCAGGAGGTGGCGGCCCGATCAGACCGTCATCGGAGGTGAGGCCAATTGATGTGGGAGTAGTCTCGGTCATCACCGCGTCTTCAGCCTTCGCAGACTGGTCATCCACCTCGCCCTCGCCATCGAGCTTTCCACACTTTGCCGCCGCAACAGCAACCTCGATTCCATTGCCCTCTGTGGCCATGGGCTCATGTCCCGCCTTACACCCAACTGACCTGACCGAAACATCAACAGCCACCACCCCACCCTCCGTAGCGAACGTCGTGATCCTCGATACCACGTCTCCAGGCGTCTTTTGCCGGTCTTTGAGCATAGCAGCCACCTTCTTACCGCCATACCCAACGTTCAGTTCGTGGTCAGGAGTTGAGATCTTGCCGGGTGGCGGCGCCGAGGTCCAGCCTGAGGGGATCGGGAAGACTTCAGAGGGTTCAGAGAGCTTCTCCGTCCTAATAAGGGATCCTGGTCCGCGGGCGGGAAAAGGAGTGGGTGTTCTGATCCTGGCCAACGAACGCGGGAACGGCGTGGATCTCCTAGTCGCGGAAGGTGAGAGCTTGCTGTCTGAGGAACGGGAGTAGGTAAGGTGGGCAGGCAGAGGAGGCAAGCGGCCTGTGGAATGTCGGGGTTGTGGGGTGGGCGGCGGCGCCATGAGGCCGGTGGCTGCTGCGCTCTGTGTCGTGGGCGGCGATGGCATGCAGTTGGTGGCTAATGCGCGCTGTGAGTCGGATGGGGACTGCATCGCTGCTTGCGATGTCGGGCGGCCCCTCGGAAATGGAGTAGGCCTCCTATCCGCGGATGGCGAGAAAGTCTCGTCGGTTCGAACCGGGTTGGTGAGTGAAAGAGGCATAGGTGGTAAGCGGCCAGTGGAGCGTCTCTTCTGTGAGTTGGATGAGGGCGGCATGTTAGGCGTGCAGGAGCGGCGTGAATCTAGATTTGAAGCTGTCTTGAGTGGTGTGCGGATCTGGCGTGCAGAAGGAAGAGATTATTGAAAGTGTAGCTTCGGAGGAAGGGAGGAACGACCGACTTACACTTTCTTTGAGATGTAGTGTAGCAAACGGTCGTTGCACAGTCTGCATTCATGAGCGATCGATCTCGTACTTTGTAATATCTTTTGCTTAAACCCCGTAGATGCCTGAGCAATGTATCCTGTTCATAGTCTTGTCGTGGTGTCATCCATGCTGGGCCTCAATGGTCTCTGTGTAACGACCGTTTTCTCGTTCATAATTTATGGCTGCGTCGATGACCATGGGCGCAGACTGCATGTCCGTAGCCGTCTTGGGCTCATTCAAGAGATTCCCGGCTCACTTGACTTCGAAACCCTCGAAATCGTTAAGCGTCGCCCTTATCGTCTTCAAGTACAGCGGAATCCCGCCATTGTAATTCAGCGGCTGCTTCACATTCCCCGGGATATTCGTGCCATTATACCAGCCATCGATTCGGTCGCGTAAGGAGGTGGAATGGAGCCGCCCAATCTCCTTCTTCCACTCCCTCTCCGCCTCAACCTTCGCCGTGATCCTCGTCTTCCCCTCCTCCCGCATCTTGTTCATCACACTAATAATCCACTCCGCCTGCGGCTCCACAATGCTCGGCCCATTAGCGTAAGCCGTAGGCGAGTGCGGGCCATAGGTGTACATCAGATTCGGGAAATTCGCGACGGTCATGCCGAGGTAGGTGTACACGCCGTTCTCCCAGTGGGATTTGAGCGTCTCGCCGTTCAGTCCGGTGATGTCGAGGTGCTTGTAGCCTCCGACGACGGCGTCGAAGCCGGTGGCTATGGCGAGGATATCGACTTCGTGGAGTGTGCCGTCGGCTGTGACGATGCCGTTGGACACTACATGCGAGACGGGGTTGGTCTTGACGTTGACAAGCGTGACGTGCGGTTTGTCCATCTGCTCGTAGTAATCCTGCTCCAGACTCGGCCGCTTGCCGAAAATGAAGTGCACTGCCTCCTCCGGAGCGAGCAGATCTCGCTTCACAGGGTCCGTCATCTGAGCCCGCCGCTTCTCGACCCAGAATTTGTAGACTTCGGCATTCGCCGCTTCGGACGTGAGGACGTCTTTGTACGCTGATGTCAGTCGGAAACCGCCGAGTCTCCAGGCTTCCTCTAGTGTTGCTCTCCGTTCCTCAGGTGAGTCGTCGAAGACGTTCTTCGCTGCATCTGGGTAGAGCATACCACCTAGACTTTCGAAGCGCTTCTTCGTAAGTCGATCGTGGATCGTTGCGAGATCTTTTATTTGTTGCTCGGGGTCCACATGACCTTGTTGCATTGGGATACAGTGGTTTGGCGTCCGCACGAAGCACGTCAAGTGAGATGCTTCTTTCGCAGTTTCTTGGGCGATCTGGATTCCAGTCGCACCAGTGCCAATGACGGCGACTTTCTTGCCTTTGACATCCACGCCTTCATGTGGCCAGAAGGAGGAGTGGCACATGTAGCCCTTGAAGTCGTTCAGTCCTGGGAAGTCCGGGTAATGGCGCTTCGCTGCAAAGCCGATGCAGGAGAGAAAGTAGCGACACGTGATCCGTGTTCCATTCTCGCACTCGATCCGCCACTTGTCTGTCGACTCATCGAACACTGCTGTGAGAACGGTGGTGCCGAACAGAGTGTCTCTGCTGACATCCAGTATCTTGTCGACATGCTCGAAGTACTGTTTCAGCTCCTTCTGACCAGGGTATTGCTGCTTCCATTGCCACGTCTTGTATCTGTGCAGCATTCGTAAGTCAGCGACTGCAGTCAGATTTGGAGAGCGGATTCACCTACACCTCAGGTATCGACAGAGCATAGATCGGGTACTGTGAATCGACACGAGCTCCAGGATACGAATTCCAATGCCATACTCCTCCGATCGCAGTCCCGGCTTCGGCAATCTTGATGTTGTAGCCTTCTTGGCGCAACCGATGCAGGAGGTAGACGCCAGCGAATCCAGCGCCGACGATCAGCGCATCGAGCTCGAGTACTACAGGTGCAGCATTGCCATTCAATGCTGCATGTCCGTTTGTGCCGTTGGTGGCGTTACCATCAGCAGTGCTCACGCCGTTAGTGTGCACGTAGCCGTTTGCGCCATTGGGTGTATGCATGGTGGGACATGCACGAGCCTGCTTCGGCTACGGTAGAGGGCAGTGTGAAGCGAGCGAGAGTAGGTTATATAGTGCTGCATACTCGCGATATTGTTACAGCGAGCACCACACCTATAAGCACGGCATACCTTCCCCAGGGTACTTCTAGCCGATATGCTCGGTGCTGTGACCATCGGGAGCCGTGCCATTGGGTTTGGTGGTGACTGACGTTGCGATCAGGCACGCGTGAGCTGCCACCAAAGATCTGGGGAGATCTGGGCTGGTCTATAAGGTAGGTGAACCGAGGACCGGATTTCCCGATGTGGATTGCGAATCCTGGAGCATGGAAGTGAGTGCTGGTGTGGTGGTTATTGCGAATACTATGAATCTGAGCATGAAGGTAAGGCGAGATTGCCGAAGCCCACAGTGGATGCCTATACTTTATCAACTGTTATGTACGCTATGTCGGTAATCTGATTTGAAAGCTATGTCATTTTATGGTTTCAACACGCGGGTCTTTATATCGACCAAGTTCCCCAAGACCATTGCCTGATCAGTGCCGCTAAAGAACCACAAGTTTCTCATGCCCAGTGCCAGTTCGGGACCTGGACATTTGGCGGAGTCGAATCCTTGGCGAAAAGTTGAGCATGCTTGCTCAAAGCAATCATTATTTTGCCTCGTGCGGTCAAATGGCGCTGTTGCTCGTCACTGGCCGGCACATCGTGTGTCAAGTTCGTGGACAGCATTTCTTCAGCAGGCGGAGTCTGGCGTACTCTGTCTCGTGGGGTGGTCTCACGGCATTCGTCCGTAGGTTGCTGTCACACCCAATAGCAGATGCAATGCACCTTGCGGTCTCAGCCCTTCGCTTCAGCTCCCTTCGCGCCTCCCTTCTTCGTCTTCTTCCTCTTGCTCCTGTCCCTCTTCCTCAAGCTTTGCATGCCGACCTTGCACACCTCAGCATATCTCGCGAAGAACGTCTCCAACTCATCCGCCTGCACCACCGTTGCGAATTTGACGGGATCCTTATTCTTCACTCGATCCTGGGACTGCGTGTTGCCATCTGAGACTCGGACCAGTATGGGTAGGGGTGCTGCGGGGTTCAGGTCTGCTAGAGGATCGTCCTTCGAAGGAGCGGCTGTGGTTTCATATGAGACTGCGAGATACGGTCATTCGAGCGGACCTGGAAGCGAGACTCGAGGAGGACATACGTCGCTTCTGCGTGAGATGGACCGATCCATGGCCTTTCTTCTGCGTCTTTTCTATGAGCGAGGCAAGTTGTGTGAAAAACTGGTCGTATGTTAGCGTATGAAGCAGGACGCGATAAGTCGCACGCGATCTACTCACCTCGCCGTTGCTGATGTGCCCGGACGCCATGTTGGAGGGCTGTCAAAGTGGTCGCGAAGGATTCCGGCAGGGTGAGCACATTCACATATGCCCATGTACAGTCCTCGATGTGGGCTCGATAAGGTCTCGGCTCCATAGACGTCCCGAACCTTATCAACTGTGCAGATCAGCTTACCTAAACATTGAGGAAAATGTCGCGGGTGTTCCGACTATAATCTTGGTGCAATCTCTACATCAACATGAGTCGCCAGAATCGAGGGCCAAAGCTGCCTGCTGCACTATTGGACAAAGTGCAAGACGGAGGTGTGTCAAAGCGTAAGCAAGACGTGTCGAGGAAAGATCGCAGGAAGGCAGAGCGGCAATCGAAGAAAGGCAGAGCACCGCTGAGTGCATCGCAAAGGATAAGGCAAGGTCGTCGGCCGCAAGTGCTTGAGCAGTCAGCTCGCGTGGAAGATTGTAGCGATAGCGATGTTGCGCCGCCACGATCTGCGCAGCCAAAGAAGGACGCAAAGCCGGTCAAGTCGATCTTAAAGAAACGAGCGCCTGTATCAGCAGAGGCTGTAGAGTCGGAAGACGATGACTCGGACTCAGGAGACGATGTGCCGCCTGTACCGGCAGTATCACGTGCAGTGCGCTCGAAGCTCGAGGAGGACGATGCCGAAATCGCTGCACTGGAGAGGAAGCTAGGCATGAAGGGCAAGCAGTCGAAGAAGGTCGGAGATGATGAACTTGATTGGCTCGTAACTGGCTCGGACGGTGAAAGTGATATCGAAGATGCCACAGGCGGAAAGCGAAAGCGACCTGAGGACGACGAGTGGCTGCAGAAGAAGCGCGCAAAAGCTGCACCTACATCCGTAGTACCTCAGGTGATTGACGTACAAGAGGAGAGCGATGCAAGTTCGTTTGGGTTCTCGAGCAATGATGAGGACGAAGCTTCCGAGAACGGCGACGGTGATATAGAGAATCCGTTCTCAGATGACGAGGTCGACTCTGATGACTTTGACGACTCGGGAGACGACGATGAGCCTGCGCCACCTGTGAAGCGCGTGCGAGAGAATCCATATGTCGCACCCGTCACGAAAGACGTTGTACCCGCAGGCAAGTACATACCGCCATCTCTACGAAAAGCCGCTGCCTCGGACGACGAGCTGCTTCGTCAGCTGAAGCGACAGCTGCAAGGCCTGCTCAACCGATTGTCCGAGGCGAACATCCTATCAATACTGCAATCGGTCGAGGAGATCTACGAGAAGAATGCAAGACAGCACGTGACTACTACACTCATCGAGCTGCTGATTGGACTTGCCACCGATCCTTCCATACTCAGCGAGACGTTCCTCATCCTTCACGCAGGCTTCGCCACTGCACTGTTCAAAGTCATCGGCGTCGACTTCGGCGCACAGCTCCTCGAGCAAATCGTCCTTGAGATCGACAAATCCCGCGATAATGAAGAAGGCAAGCGCACGCTAAACTTAATTGGCTTCCTCTCAAACCTCTACACTCTCCAGATGACAAGCAGCATCATAATCTTCGACTACATCCGCATCTTCCTCACCACCCTCTCGGAACCCAACACCGAGCTCCTCCTCCGCATGATCCGCACATCAGGCACCCAGCTGCGCTCGGACGACCCCACATCCCTCAAAGACATCGTCCTGATCCTGCAGCGCTCCGTCGCATCCCTCGGCGGCGAAGCCAACCTCCCAGTCCGCACAAAGTTCATGATCGAAACGATTAACAACCTCAAGAACAACCGCATGAAAACCGGTGTCCTCGCCTCAGCCGTCACAGCCGAACACATAACGCGCATGAAACGCACGCTCGGCTCGTTGAACACGCGCTCTACACGCGCCGCCACAGAGCCTTTGAGTATCAGTCTAGCGGATATCCGCGACACCTCCAAGAAAGGCAAATGGTGGCTCATCGGCGCCTCGTACCACGATCCCGCCAAGCTCGCATCCAATCCCAGTAAAGCGTCAAGCCAACCCGTGGATAACGGGTACGAGTCCGAGACGCCCAACTCAGTCTCCCTCACCCGTCTCGCTAAAGCGCAGGGAATGAACACATCAGTGCGGAAAGCGATATTCATCACCCTGCTCTCCTCGTCAGATGCGCAAGAAGCTCACACCCGTCTTCTCAAGTTGCACTTGAAAAACAAGCAGCAGCTCGAAATCCCTCGCGTCCTACTACACTGCTGCGAGGCGGAAGCGGTGTATAATCCCTACTACACCGTCGTCGCGCGCCGGTTTTGCGCTGACAGACCGCTGCGCAAAGCCTTCCAGTACCAACTCTGGGACGTTTTCCGCCGGCTCGGCGACGGTATCGAGGGGCAAGATAGCCCTGCGGATGACGAGGGGGCGATAGCGGTACCGCAGATAGTGTCTCTGGGGAAGTTCTTCGGCTCCTTAATCGCTGACTCCGGTGCCGGCGCGGGGAGCGGACTGAGCACTGCGGCCTTGAGAGTGCTGAACCTGATGTACTTGCGCGGGAACGGAACGCAGATGTTCGTCGAAGTCTTACTAACCACCATACTGCTGCAGAGCCATGCGACGGGGAAGAAGAGCGGTGGTGTGGGGTTTGAGGGGTGTTTGAAGAGTGTTTTTGGGGGGGCGGCTTCGGCGGAGGGACTGGTGCAAGGGCTGAGATACTTTTTGGAGACGTATATAGCCAAGGCTACACTGGCGAATGGGAAGAAGGAGAGGAGGGTTATTGAGGAGGGTGCTGAGTATGCTGTGCAGGCCTTAGCGGAGGCTGCAGCGGGCGTGGGCACGAAAGGTAGAGACGTTGATATGATGAGTGATAGCGATTGAAGCGTCATGACCGCGCAGCAAAGCCGGAGTGTGTAGTCTTCCAGATCTACTCATCTTCCAAAGCGTCCAACTCCGCCGCAAGCGCAGCCTCCAATTCATCGTCCCCTTCCAGCTCCTCCTCTTCTTCTACCTCTACCTCTCCGCCTCCGGGGTCAACGCCAGGACTGGGTTTCGACTCCCCGGCACTAGTAGCAGAAGCAACCTGCGTCAAGCTACTAGTCCTTTCAAGCGCCTCTTTCTTCCGTTTCTGCAGTCTGCTTCCCTCCTCCTCATCCCCCTCAGCAGCAGCACCGCCATCACCATCCGGATCAGCCTCCCCCTCGCCTCGCTTGCGTTTCTTCCCACTACTCGGCGGGGAGTCGGCACTCCGAATCGACAGCACGCTCTCCGTTTCGCTGTCATCCGCGTCACTGCCCAGAAACTCGTTCAACTCATCATCGATGCTGCCCCAATCTTCCGGCGCTTCGGTGAGCGTTGGACTCGAATCCGCGCGATCGAGAGACGGGCGGTGGGTTTCGAGTTCTTGCCAGTCGGTGTCGATAGCCATATTCGCGGACGACTTGGAAGAGGTGCCATTGACGGGGGTTTCGGTTTCGGTCTCCGGCTCCGTGAGCACGTCAGACTCGTCTGAAGACGAGAGCAGCACGCCGCGACCGTCGAAGCTGTTCGGCAAGTCTGCTGTGCCATTCACTGTGGCATCTGTGTGGATGCGATAGAGGTCCTCGGATACCCGCCGCCAGTGCATGAAGCATTGGAATAGCCATTGTACGCTTACGATCGCTACACGCCCGCCGCGCTTGGCAGCTTGGCGGACTTTGGCTGTCCGTCGTTCAGGACTGGCGATTACGTGCGTAGTCTTCTTACTCACGCTTTCGCTCACTGTGGCGCCGAAAGTTTTCGCCCAGATGACAGTGTCGTGGTTGTGGATGTTCACGCCCAGGGGCACGACACCGGAGAAGACGAGATGCACGCCTGCTAGTACGCGGTGGCGGAGCGAGGCCATGATATGCGCTGCGTCTGGGATTGCTGACAGGTCAGGCAAGGCTGGCTTGCGAGATGGGACATCAGGCCGGAGAGCGGCGATGCGGCCGGTTTCTGAGGCTGGTAGAGCGGCATCGTAGGAGGTGAAGAAGGCTGTATGGACTTCTCGCAGGCGTTGGCCAAGAGTTGAGAGGTATGCTTGCTCTGTCTCGTCATCTTGAAGGAGATTGTGGCGATGTTTGGGCGCGTCTTGGGGTGGGATGTCGGATTTGTGGTCCCCATTCAAGGCTAGTAGTTCGGCTGCTGCTGAGGCGGCGGGAGACGGCTCGGCTTCAGAGTCGGCGGCGTCGAGGATCTTCTGCTTTTGTAGTAGAGGTGATTCGGCGATCTGGGATTCGAGGTCCTGGCTTTGCTGTTCGATCTTCTCTTGCATTGTCTCCTGGTCTTGGGAGCCGGCCATGGACACCATGTGATCGACAGCTGAGACCGTGCCGTTGGTCTTGGGCTCAACGCCTGCCGGATCGCTTCCTCCGGCTTTATTCTCATCCTCAGCGATCTTCCGAGACTCATCACTCGAGTGATGCTTCGCAGTCTTGGCCACTGGCGCAGCATCAAGCTCCTGTCTCTTCGGCAAGAAGGCGCTGTTGATATCACCGATTCCGACGAAGAAGTCGTATGCTTTGACCTTGAGCAAGTTTGGTGTCCACTGCCAGACATCGCCTCGATCATCGATTACCAGCACCATCTTGGTGTTGACGGGGAATAATCGCTTCAAGAACTTTGCGTTCATGCTGCCGCTCTCATCTCTTGACAAGATCCGATCAGCGAAGACCTTCTGGTCTGGATCAATGATCCGCGCCACGTTCAGCGCGTAGTCTCGTGTCGCCATGGTGTAGATGTGCATCTCGTACAGGTCCGACATCTCCCGGAGGAACTTTTCGAGCCCTGGGCGCAGCTTGAGATAGTACGGCACCAGCTGATTGCCCTGCACCAGATCGAACGTCCTCACTTCTTGTAATGCCTCGTAATTCGGATTACTCGGATCATTCTTCCACGCTGCCAGCGTCTTCTCCACGCAAGCTTGTATGACAGTCTGATCCAGATCCACCACGAGCGTCAACTTTCTCGCCTCCAGTAGTCTTCTCCTTGCCTCCTCATCCGCCCGCCCAGCCTCATCCTGACTCATCAACAGCGCAGTGTTTGCATGCGTCGTATTCACCGTCGCACGATCAGTTCCTCTGATTGATGTATTGAAGTTCACTTCGTCCATGTTCTTCCCACAGTTGACGCAGATGCCGCCATACTGCGTGCTGTGGGTGCATGGTTCGTCGATGTCTGCTACCAAAGTCCTCTTTGTGATGACATCTCCTTCTTTGATATGCAATGTAGTGACTGTGCCCTCGAGCTCGGAGGTGAAATCGGAGTAGAAGGAGCGTTCGACCAGCTCCTCGCTATCGGGGTCGTCGCGAGTGCCTTCGGTGACCTGCAGTCTGTACTGATAGCTGAATAGCGCTTGGTTCTGTTCGAGAGCATCACCCGGCTTGCGACGCAGACGCGTTACCGTGATGGGATAGCGTAGGTTCGCCGGAGTGAAGAGGCGCATTGGAGTGTTGTGAGAGGTGAGGTCCGGGGAGTGGGCGTTTGTGACCTTGACATGCTCACAAAGAGCTCGATGTCGGGGGCTGAGTCAATCCCAAGGCTTGCAGCTGCCTGATCCGGATCGTCGAAGACTTTCTCGTGATTGCGCGAATGATCACGTGGCGGCAACGGTGTTGTCTCGAAGCTTGACCAGAAGATGCCGGGGTTGTTTGAGTCGCGTCAGGGATGCAATGATGGCGAGGTCGATGCAAGAGGGCTCAATCAAGGTAGCGTTGATGTTGTGTTGAGCTTTATGTGCCAAGAAGGTCTTTGTATGAGGTGTTCTTCGTTATGCGACCAGATTCAATCGCGTCCAGAAGTCGGCGTTCACACTGTCCTTAAGTATAGCTTGAGCATGGCCCAAGCTTTACTTGCATACCCCTGCCGCATTCCCGCCGCCTGCCCGCATCGACATGTGGGGCAGGAGCGAGAGCCGCGTTTCATCTCACGACATCATGTCTCCTCTTGCTCATCTCAAGTGGCTTCACTTTTCGTTTCCATCACAGGCGGAGTGCTGGATGACCGCCGTCCGCTGCGAATATGAGACCCATGATGGCCAGCTTCAGCTCCTCCTGTGCCCACGATTCGATCGCGGCATCCTCGTTGCTGTTGGGAATGACTGCCCGAGCCTGGATCCGGGCAATCTCGTCAGCGATCAAGCTGGCATGCTTACCACTGCTATGCCCGTCGCTGCTCGACTCGATAATGGCAGCTTCTGTCTTGTCAGGATTAGCATTCATAGGTCTCTCCTCTGGGGCTACCTCTTCAATCTCTTGCCTCCTTCCTACGTTTTCTTTTCCTCCCTGCGGATAAAGTCGGAAAGTCCATGCCACATCGACAGCAGAGACTTCCTTCGCTGATTCTGCTACTATTGCCGCTGCACTTGGCGCCCCAGCAATTACTGCCTCGCGCATCTCCATCTTGCTATCCTCCCTCATAGTCCCGGCTACCATCTCCATTTCTTCGATTTTCTCACTCAGACGCTTGATTTCTTCCTTTAGCGCGCGGTTTTCAGCGACTGTCTCGGAGGCAGAGAGGTAAGAAGCTGCAAGCGTGGACTGCAGATCCGAAATATGCGCAGCCTGATCGTGGCATTGCGTCTCGCGTGCCGCTAGCTTGCGCTGTAGAATCGACACCTCAGTCTGCAGCGTGAAGGCAAGATTGCAGGGCTGATCACTGCGTAAAACCTGCGCGATTGACCTTGGCTCCGCTTCTCTTGCTCTCCCCGCGCTCGGCCCAGCTATCCCATTGACCGCCGCAGTCACAGCTGCCAACGACATTTCACTCCCGTTGGCTTCCGCGAGCACGCTCCGCCTCTTCCTCACCTCATGCAAAAGCTCTGCGTCAACGGAAGCAAGCTGAACTCGACCCTGGGCCACCGCTCCCGGCCACTGCGAGGGGTGTCCAGCCTCAACCCGACGAATGTTGGTGCCCAGACTAGGACCAGCCATCAATATCGGTGCCAAGACTGGAGCTTCGGAGCGCTTTTCAGACGGCTGTTCTGAGCTTTCGTCGTCGCCTGAAGCGAACATACCGCCAAAGTCTAGGGTGGAAACGTTGTGCACTAGTCTACTCAGACGGTTGCCTGCGCTGCGAGAGCGTCCGCGCGCAGTTCCCGGAGCGCTGGCAGAGCCAGACGCCGTGTTGTTTCGCTTTGGATCATCTGTGCTCAGCAGGGTCCTCGAGATGTTCCCTGGCAGTAGCTTGCTCAGCAGCTCGCGCGATCGGTTGCGGCGCAGACCGCGCCCTCGCTCAGGATCGCTTTCCATGGCGCGCAACGCGCGTGAGGACGGTTTAGAAGGTGGCGAGGAGTGGGTTTATGCAGAAGACGAAGATCGCGGTTGGATGGATTTTTCACGCAGGGCGCAGCTTCTGGACATTGGAGACATCGGGAATGCGACGGGGAGCTTACTTGCGAAATATGACGGCGGCGGGGTGCGTGTTCTGGGATTGGAAGAGGGGATTTGCTAGGTTGTACGTGGGATTGGCTGTATTGATGCTGACCAGAGAGTTGGCTTCGCGGGGATATCCACCGTGTGGGTAACACCACGCATAGCCTGCCCCATTGACACACTTGCAAACGATCGGCGACGGCATGATGCGATATTTGGTACTCGAGGCTCGAAGCATCGAGTTCCGGTCGCTACGCCTGTTGGTGACTTGAGCTATGATCGAGCGGGCATTCCATCGAATGTACATGGTCCGGTCTGGTCATCGTATACGGGACGGGACAGTGAGTAGCGACTGGAGCCTTACAACATTAGACAGGACTGGAATCGTACGGATGGTCGATATAGGTCTAATTCTTACCTCTTTCAAGCACGCATAATCGTACTGTAATTCCCACACACTATTGGATCCCGGCGAGCTGTAGTCCGATCCAGGGGTATGCCTGCAGAATATATGAACACAATTGCCTGATCGCGACTTGGTCCTTCCGCTCATCGCTCATCTCGTCAAGTAAAAGCTGCGCTGCCGAGATCGACTGTGACGGAGCAACGATCGCTCGAGAAGAACTTGGCATAGTTGCTCCTCGGGTCTGCGCCGAGTTCGACGACATCGTGGTAGAGGAGGCTACGTCTCATCGCACTCGTACGTGCTCATGAGCGAGTGGCTAGCAGTCGACGCTAGTCCTGTGTTCGTATGAAAGTCGTCATTACGTGTCTTGCGCGCCTCCTAGGTCTTCGTGAAAGCTACGGAATGCCGTGCAGCAGAGAGGGCACAGTGAGAGACGGCTGAAGCTGGTATGACAAGCGTCGTCGGAAGTACGGTTTCA
The DNA here is from genome assembly GCA_002077065.1 of Cryoendolithus antarcticus. Taxonomy (NCBI): domain Eukaryota; kingdom Fungi; phylum Ascomycota; class Dothideomycetes; order Cladosporiales; family Cladosporiaceae; genus Cryoendolithus; species Cryoendolithus antarcticus. Next base: position 118,291 of record NAJO01000038.1, on the reverse strand, counting down.
GATGGGGATGGATAGCTCAGGGCTCGTTAGATGGGGATACTGCGTTGTGGAACTTGTCGGTCTTGTGGGATGCACCATCGATCTGAGGGAGAGTACCGTACTACCATTAGCTTGACCGTATCGACCGAGACCTGCATATCAAATGTACCTTGGTTTCAATGATGCAAAGGTGGTTGACTGCTGTACTTAAGGCCTCCAATCCACCATACTGCTGGTAATGGGCGAGAATTATCGTCAGGTTAGGACTCAATATGGTGGTATGGAGGCATAAAGCTGATAACCACGAGTCTGCACCTTTGCCCTTGATGTGGCTATCAGTCTCGACATGAGGTGTATAGATGTCGTTTCATGCACCGGGTGGGATGTATTACCGGTACCATGCGCACAGCTATAGATCAGTCAGACCACGTGTTGCCGCTCGTGGAAAGTGTCTCGTGCTGTCTTAGGGCGAGACCGCTGCCACAGGTGCGGGAACGGTGTCGTAAGCGAGTACAACTTCCTGGCCTTGAGGGCCGAATGAGAGATGCTAAGTCCGCATAACCGTAGAGCTGCTCAGCTAGGACTTGAAAGGACTTGAAAGCCGTCGCAACAAGTGGGAGGGAGGGGAGGTCGAAAATTTATGCTCAAGTCAAAGATACCGGAGCAGAAGTATCGCTTCCACCCTCGAGATACTTACCCAGCTAGTCGGTCAAAGCTGTCGTGCGATCTTGCTGAACTCGTAGTCGCTGAATGCGTCAACTCGTACTTTGATCGTCTGAAGCCTCCCACAGGGAGCCCTCGTACCACCGAGACCCGTCAGCGCGACGTAAAAAGAACGACTCAGCCTTCACGAGTATGTGTCTCCATGGCTGAGTAGTGGCAAGTGGCGAGACTCGACGCGGGTAGATAAGAGCAGATGTACTGAGAGCATATCGACATGGAACCAATTCTGCTCTCGCCGCGGAGTCGGCAGAGGCATTCTACTAGGCGGCGGTCATCGCTGAGTGGTGTCCAGACACTCCAGGATCGTGATCCCAGATCCTCGGAATCGACTGCGCCTGAAGTGGAGTCCGGCATTTGCTTCGAGGTACGCGACTTACAAATCGCCTGCGTACCGCAATGCTTCGAGTCGACATGAAACCTGCGCTAGAAGCTCAGTATGTCATCACCGCGCAGAACGTGCTTCTATCGTAGTTCTCCTTTTCCTCACAGTGCCTCACGAGGCTGGGCCGGACTTGCTCGGCCTTGACGACGTTAGACGAGCAAATTCGCGCAAATGACATTCAGGTACCGAATGCTCTGACTGATTTGCGTTTCTTCCTCGTCTAAGAATGCACCAGTGTGGGCTAATGCACGATGCAGATTGAGACTGTTGCCGCCAAGGGCGTTCAAGTCAAGTCCAGCTCAACTTTGACCAACTTTTCCTCGTACAAGCAGCGCAAGGCTCGCAAGCATGATGCACGAGGAGGTGAACGCCCGCGGCTTGTTGTTACCTGCTTGATCAATGTGAGACTCACGCATCCCGTATTGCAAGCATGCAACGATAATCAGCTGTAGTCAGTGAATTGCGACGCTGCAGGTCTCAATGTCGAAACTGCAAGCTTCCACCAGCGGACTCCTGCAGCATCATTGACCGCATCTGTGACCGTCAACCCATATCGCCACCTAATGGCGCAAGTATAGGCATCTCCTGCAGTAGTGTATGTCGTGCAGCAGGCTCGTAGCTGTTAATCTCGACGTGCAGCCATGGTCCAGCCAGTCACAGGGCGCCAAGATCTTCGACCATCTCCCGCTGAACTTCAGCTCTCGCGTCGGTCTCTGACAGCATAGCCCATCTCCCATCGCCCATTCGCCACTGCCCACATTACCGTCCATCTAGCCTACCGCGGCACATTTTCCCAGAACGCAGCTCGCAATTCTGTACCTGCAGCCGATCCCTGCAGCGACACCCGTGGTCAGGCGTTCGAACAAAGCCGACGCGCGCCAGCAACGGTAGCAAAGCAGGAGGAGCTCCTCATACACGCATACCACTTGCCTTAGCCGTTACCAGCTAGCAAGCCTCAGCCGCTGCAATGGGTACGTCTGTTCGCTTTCCCTGCTGCTGTCTCGTGCTGCCAAGTTCACTTGTTGGAGACCTCACTTGCTTGTGAGAAGCCCCGTGGCTTGTCTCTTCACTCAAGTTAGCTTCGAGGGTCGGCTTCGCGCTTGACTCGATTCCTTTCCTTCACTACTCCCTCTCCAATACCACGACACTACTTCCATACTTTGGCGATTGCAGCTATAGCTCACACCTCCTGCAGCAGACGACAGTTACCGCCGCTCGCGTAGCGTAAGTAGAAAGCACCCCCCCCTTGCTAACCCGTGCCCCGTGATGACTGCGCCGCGATGGCGCACCACTGGACCTGGATCTGGACCTCGAAAGACTTGACTTGATGTCGAGCATGCCTTGGGTGCATCACCTGGCGCATGGGCACAGCCGATGCTCAACCAAGCATCGCGCATTCACACCTAGTCCTTCTTGCAAGACTCGACAGCAAAGTCTGCATCGACATCAAAAGCGTGGGCAGAGGCGGTGGTCTGCAGCAGATTGAATCTTCATCGCATCAAGAGCACTCACGTCCAAAGCAATACCCTGCAAGGACAGCTTCATCGCGCATCAAGAGTTGGTGGAAGAACAACAGCCATACCACACGTTTGCGCGGATTATGCCTCACATACGCTCTTTGATCGAAGAAACCTGGGCTGGCAACATCCCTTACCCTGGTGGGTAATCTTTAAGATCTCAGAGAAGGCTTTGAAAGATCTGCAACTGCGCAAGACACGATGCTCGACATGTGAAAAAGCATCGACAGCGAGCATCGACAGCGAGCTTAGAGATCAGCAAGTCGCCGAGTCTTGCCTGCCCGGCACCAGAGACGATCCTGCACCACCTGCTTCAGCCACGCCATGTATTAGAAGACAGGGCGACACCAGAGAAGACGCTCACCAGGTGCTGTTCTGAGCCGCGAAGCCATGGGCATATCCCGTCACACGCCTCCCATAGCTGCTAAGTCCGATTCGTGGCTAAGTAACATCAGACCAGGGGCCAAGTCATACGAGTGCGGACAGACTAAGGAACGCAAGACTGGCTTAGCCTGCCACCATAAAAGACAGGATGTTTTAACCATGCTTTTTGGTCCAGCCTCGAGCCAGCATCCTGTTTGAGGGACCTTGTATCCATTTCGGTAAACACATACTGGTCCTGGGCTTTATCAACGTTCCAGATGCCTAGCTGCTACGCTGTCGTCTACAAGCCTTGCCGTGTCTGTACATGGCTTGTGCCCGCCTTTCCGTACCAACTGGTTGGGGTGAGCAGGAGGCTGCAGTGCCGTCAAGAGATAGATCTAGCGCTTCAGAGGCTTCTTTCGAAGACCCAAAGCCGTCCAGAGAGGCATGCTCAGCCTGAGTTGCACGGAACGCGGAGCCGGGCATACTTTCCCAGGACATCGGCCTCGGCCTGCAGAGTCCAGCATGTCCAGCCCGCCATATCTTGCTCTCAGCGGGTTGGATTTGGTGGCGAACCACATCCATTCGTCATGCAGTGTGGCAAAAGCGACACATATATGTCCAAACATGGGTATTCATCAATGCACGCCTGAGGGACCGACATGTATGTTGAGCGGTGCTCTACCATCGCTGCTTATACAGATCTCCACGACCGATCCTTGGATCCACTGGATGCCGCTGGTGATATCGAAGGCGGACGTGACTGGTTTGCGACGGCTGCTGGTGCTATCGAAGCAGACCTGGCTGAGATGTACACGCTGCCAGAGTTATCGAAGCAGACTTGGCTGAGATGTACACGCTGCCGGAGATATCGAAGCAGACTGGTCGGCAGGAGTTCATACTGCGCTGCTGGCTGCTGGAGTTATCGAAGCAAGACTGGATGATGGCTGGATGACAGGCTGTTCAGTAACCGGCTTGCCGTAGCTTCTTCAACAATGACCCCCTTCAGCTAACAGTATCGGCGTTTCCTTTGCTTGTCTGGGTCACAGCGGAGGATCTCCTTGGTCTCCTCCCACTCTCTGCTCTGCGCGAGAAGCTGTCTATATGACCTAAAGCACAGACCTTTGGTCTTGGCGTGCTCATGCCCTGACGGTGCTGCTTTGTCCGGCATTGTCGCAGTATCTGCAGTGTACAGCAAGCATGGGGTTCTCCATGTCATGGTGGGAGATCGATGCACTGCTAGATAGCTGCGACACCACAGCAACCCCGGCGGCTTCTCTTCCAGATTTGGCGACAATGTTCTGGAGACAGCTTGTGTTGGATATGTGGAAGGACCGGCTGATGAGAGAGCGAGCTACCAAAATCTCGCCGCCAAGCGCTCCGCCACCAGTGAGCAGCGCTACGAAGACTCACCAAGCGGTCTCTCTCTCACTCGCCACCCACAACAACAACAACAACAACAACAACAACAACAACAACATGGAGCTCCCGTATCGCGGCTCAGTCCTCGCGCACGTGAAGCAGGAGATGGCCGTCGAACAATGGAGGGCTAACGTGACCTCGCAGCCCGACTACCGCAACGACCGCGACACTCGCGACAGTCACCGCGAGCGCCGTCGCTCACGCTCACCTTCAGGCGACCGCCGCACTACCAACTACCGCGAAGACCGTGAGCCCACCAACGGCTCTTACCGTGACGAGCGCGCTCCCCCTCGCCAGTCTAGCAGCAACGGCGGTATGGGTGATCGTGCCAACACACAGCAAGACCGTCGCGTCTACGTCGGCAATCTCTCCTACGATGTGAAGTGGCATCACCTCAAAGACTACATGCGCGAGGGTACAGAGTTGACTTCCTCCCCACCTCACCCGAACTTTAAACTGACAACCTCAACAGCCGGCAACGTCCTCTACGCCGACGTCCTGGAACTGCCTAATGGAATGAGCAAGGTTAGCAATTGAAACAGGCTGGTTCACTGGCTCCCCACCTCTCTCGACAGGTTTTCTTGTGTGTATGTTTGTGAAGGACACTTGGTTGACTTAGGATTTGCTTGGTTGCAGGGATGTGGTATTGTCGAGTACGAAACGAAGGAACAGGCGCAGAACGCGATCAACACCTTGAGCAATAAGAACCTCTTGGGACGCCTCATCTATGTTCGCGAGGTGCGTTGCTGGCTATCATCCTCACTTCTTACAAAGCTGACATCAATCAAAGGACCGCGAGACCGAGCCGCGCTTCAGCGGCGGCGGCGGTCGTGGTGGTGGTGCTCCTATGGGAGCTGGTCCACCTCGCGGAGGGTTCGGTGGTGGCGGATTCGGTGGCGGATTCGGTGGTCGCGGTGGCGGCTTTGGCGGTGGCTATGGAGGTGGAGGTGGCATGCAGCAGGGTGGACGCTCGCAGATCTTCATCTCCAACGTGAGCCTCTTCATAGCGCTTGTCGCGATGGACTTCACTAACATCATTCACAGCTTCCATACAACGTCGGCTGGCAGGATCTGAAGGATCTTTTCCGTCAGGGCGGTACGTACACACACTTCCCACTACACACACAACAACCATTAACAGCAATCTCAGGCTCCGTCCTCCGCGCCGACGTCCACATGGCCCAAGACGGCACCCCCAAGGGCACCGGCATCGTCGCCTTCGAGACTCCCGACGACGCTCAGAACGCAATCCAAGCCTTCAATGGCTACGACTGGTCCGGCCGCGTTCTCGAGGTGCGTGAGGACCGCTTCGCCAATGCCGGCGGATTCGGCGGCCGCGGCGGCTTCGGAGGTGGCCGTGGAGGTTTCGGTGGTGGCTACGGCGCTCCTCGCGGCGGCTTCGGTGGCGGATTCGGAGGCGGCTATGGCGCTCCTCGTGGTGGTTTCGGAGGTGGTCGCGGCGGTTTCGGCGGCGGATACGGTGGTGGAGGCGGGTATGGTGGTCCAGGTGGTGCCGGCGGATACGGTGGCGGCGCTCCTGCTCCCGCTCCAGTTGCTGCCGCGGCACCCAACCCCTTCACCGACTTCGCGACGTCCGGCATGGACCCCAGCCCTACCATCTACGTCCGCAACTTGCCCTGGAGCACCAGCAACGAGGATCTCGTCGAGCTCTTCACTACCATCGGCAAGGTCGAGCGCGCGGAGATCCAGTACGAGCCTAACGGCCGCTCGCGCGGGACTGGTGTCGTCGAATTTGCTGGTCAGGAGGACGCGGCTACGGCTATCACCAAGTTCCAGCAGTACATGTATGGCGGGCGTCCTCTTGGGCTCTCTTACGTCAAGTACGCCAACCAGCAGGGTGGCGGCGGCGGGATGATGGAGACAGACGGGGATATGGGTGGGCCTGTCATGTGAGCTGGCGCAAGCCGGTGAACAGGGCTGTCTGCGGAACATACCCATCGCAACACACTTGCAACACAACTCACTCAAGACTGGTGAGGATTAGTACGGACAATCTGGCGGACCTTTGGCGCATGCATGCCCAACACCTGCTGCATGCGCCTTCGACTGCCTTTTCTGGAACGACTCGCCGGGTCTCACATCACACATCACACACTTCCTCTCCTTGTCACCTGCTACCCTGCACAGCTCTTGGACGCCTGCTCTACACCTCACCGTGGCACCGCAGGCGTCCGACAAGCGGCACGGACTTTTCCTCATCATTGGCAGGACAAGGAGAGAAGACCAGGGCCTTGAGTTCCCCTACATTGCGACTGCGACTGCGACTGCGAGTGCTTACTTGATCAAATTGAAAAAGCGAGGGATGGATGGGTACTGTACTCTAGCATAGTCTCTTTTGGGATGGTGTATCATAGTAAGCAGGAGAGTCTTATACTGATCATCGTGCCTATGTCCTTGTCTATTTGTCCCGTTGTGACTTCTATATCATCCATCTCGTGGCTCCTCATGTCGTTCAAGTTGTCCGAGAACCGCGTGGCACTGCTGATGGCTTCACCCGATCACCCACTTACGGGACTAGCCTTGATGCCGAAGACTCTTGCCATCGTCCACTCGTACACCTACGTCTCAGTCAGCTTCCTTCGTTGATGGGTCGCGATATTGCTGGGTGGTGGACAACTTACAGCCCACTGCACGGCATTCACCACGAATGCTCTCGCACTGCAGACTCCGAGGCCACGGAAGAAGACGCCGATGCCTTCGTTGGCGTAAGCTGTGCGAGCTATACTGAGTGCTGAGGGGGTAGCTGGCTTGATGGGCTCAGATGGAGGTTGGAGTAGTGGCTGGCGTGAGGTGTTGAGGGTAGGGTGAGGGACGAGGTCGTGGGTTTGGAGACGGGTTTTGATAACGTCTTCAACGAAGTGTCAGCTCTACGCGGACTGAAGTCGATAGCCAGACGGGAATCGGGGCACATATGGGAGAGGTCGCAGTACCTAGCGGGAAGATCGTCGCCCATGTCACGACACCGGCAAGCCCTCCACATAGCAACACGTTTACTGCTTCTTGCGTCTGATTCTTGTTCACAGGAAAGGCAGAGTGCATGTACCGCTTGGACAATTCGTAGCTCCAGAAACTGACGATAGTAAGGACACGCCAACCCACTTACCTCTCATCGAGCGGAAGGACCTACTAGAACCCATATCCTACCGCGTCTCTCACACTCGTAATCCCGCCGCCAAGGTACATGCCTCTGACACCGCCGCGAGACCAAAGCTCCCTGGCAACAAGCAGTGAGGATTTAGGTGGTGAGCTGACTTGCGCGCGGCACTTGACCAGCTCGGTCGGCGCGGAAACCACAAAGGTCGCGAGTCCGCCTATGGCGCCTGCTGTCCAGATGGCACCGAGAGACGGGTGCGCGGATGTGCTACCATCGCTGCCAGCAGCTGAAGAGGACAACAGGGCAAGACTGCGGTTGTATGTCACGAAGAGCAAGGCATTGAGAGCGCCATAGCCAAGGATTGGAGCCGCGGCCCCACGTAAAAGAGATGTCCAGTGGCTCAGTGGAGTACGCTGGGCATCTGAAGGGGCGTTGAGAGGTGGTGCTGGGATTGATCGTAAAGAACCAGCTTGAATGCGAGTTTTGAGCAAGTCTAGAGGGTTTCCGATGATGATTCCAATTGCGCCTGAGAGGTAGCCGGCCCAGAAGTCGGCACTCATGACACTCAGTGCTTTGGTTCAAGGTCATGGAAGCATCATTTTTGGTTGGTTGCTGCGGTGGTCTTTCTTTGATGCTGGCTGTGTCCAAGTCGATACAGTTAGAGATATTACTTGTCAGCTGCCCAGGCTCTGGAGTCCCAGCGACTGCGAGTGAGAAGAATACATGTATGGTAAGATTACCACCACGGAATCAAGGGCGATCGTCAATGTCTCGGGCCAGATTGGGTCCGGTCCGTGGCTGGACGACCCTTGGACGCCACCACGATGCAGCTCAGAGCTCATCGTCACGACTTTGCCATACTTCCACAACACTGCTCTTGTTCAACGATACATAAGCTCGCTACATCTGACTATTGCTCCTCGACTGGATCTATCGCTTCGTTTAAGAATGCTGCCTTTCTCAGCCGCACACATAGCTATCGAATTCGCCACACACCCACCGTCCAGATACCGTTCATAGCAGTTGAAGACACTTTAGAGAGGCCGCATACCAGACAGCATTTGCGGTGCTAGCGCAGGAAGACGACACATTTCATGAGCACGTTGTCAAAGAGCAAGCCTTGGGACTTCTCTCACGTGCTTGATCTTGTCAACACTTTATCGAGTCCAAAGGAGGAGAATAAGCAGCTACACCATGCTGTGACATTGGAGGAGACGCCTAGGTCGCGGCAGCAGACACTAGCAGGGCTCCAGGCCAGCAGCATTGGTCAAGATGTAGAGGTCAAAGACTTTGCCAAGCCAGCTGCAGGTCTTGGTGACTTTGCGAAGCTATGGCAATATATGGGCGTGCCACCCAGTAATGCCAGCCCGTTGCAGAATGGTCGTACCGGCACGCCTACAGTCGCCCAAGTCACGGACTACACCTCTGATGGTGCGACCTATGTAAAGCCTACCCGCAAAGAACTCAAGGCGGTGACCTGGGAGGATCCCGTCAGCGCCGAAGACCTCACTGGAGGTACCACCACAGATCGATCAGCGTCGCCGGATGATATCTCGCAGCTGACAAAGTCACAACGTAAGAAGCAAAGGCGTCGTGAGCGAAAGGAAAAGGAGGCCGCATCATCACCCACTAAGGGTGGCGTGGTATCGGAGTCGGAGGCGGATGTCGTTCAGAGAAGGACTCCCGCGAAGCAAGCCTCCATCCATGCGACTGATGCCTATTCGCGATACAACCTTCGTCCGCGCAGCGCTGGTGGCAGCGCTACCTTCACTCCCGCCGGCGTTGTCCCGAATACCAAGCTGTTGCCAGCTTCAGTGGCTCCCAAGAAAGCTGCAGCCAAAGATTTGAGCAATACGCAGCAGATCTCTCGGAACAACAAGGCGAGTGATGCACCATCGCCTGCGAAAGCTAGCGCGAAGAGTGCACCGCCTCCTCCTGTCACGCCTGCCAAATCGAATTTAAGCGCTGCATCTTACGGCCAGTATAACATCGCAAAAGCTGTGTGGGAGCATACTCCACAGCCAACGCCCACCAAATCTCGTCTAGTTCCTTCATCAGTTCAGCCGCCCAAGAAGGAGGCGGCCATTTCTTCACAAGCCCCAGTACCTCAGACAGCTATTCAGTCAGCTGTCAATGCCGTGCAGGCGGCGATGCAAATGCCTGGCACACCATCCAAGAAGTCAAACATCATCGAGCCCAAGCTGATTCGATCCGGCGAAGATCGCAATTGGGCTCTCTTCCTACGTCTGCTCAACGAGCACCCAACCGAGCGCAAGCATCTCGTTGCTCCTATGAATATGACCACACATAACAGCGATCCTGCTGGCATCCACGTTTTTGTAGACGCCAGCAATATCTTCATTGGCTTCAATGATCAATTGAAGCGCGAACGAGGCATGCCTATACACTGGCATACCACAAACGCGAACCTTTCTTTCGATGCCCTGGCCCTCCTGATGGAGCGTCGCCGCCCAGTCGCAAAACGCGTGCTAGTGGGCTCAACGCCCTCGGTGCCCGCTTTCGACACAGCTCGCGCAGTAGGCTACGAAGTAAGTCTACTGGACAAAGTCTACAAAGCCCGCGAGCTTACAGAGCGCCAACTCTACTTTCGTGACCTTGACGCCGCACGCGGTAAACGCGTCCCCAAAATTACATCCACCCCCAATGGCCACACGCACACGACATCTTCCGGCTCAGAAACGACCGGACCTCCCCCCAGTACCCCCCAACCCACGACCCCAATCCCAAACGGCCCACAATTCGCCCCCGCGAAAATGATCGAACAAGGCGTCGACGAAATACTGCATCTCAAAATCCTCGAATCCATCGTCGACACTGAGGTGCCCTCTACCATGGTTTTAGCCACCGGCGACGCAGCGCAAGCAGAGTACAGCCAGGGTTTCATGGCCATGGCTGAGCGGGCGCTGAAGAAGGGCTGGAAGGTGGAGGTCGTGAGCTGGAGTAAGAATGTGAGTCAGATGTACTTGAGGCGGGAGTTTAGGGAGAGATGGGGGGAGGCGTTCAAGGTGGTGTGGTTGGATGAGTATGCGGAGGAGTTGTTGGATGTTTGAGATATGGAAGGGGAGGTGTCGATGGGACTAGACGACGCAGGCAAATCGTCTGTGAGGCGTAATGATAGAACGCTGGCATCGGATTCGCCAGCTCGATGATGGTGCTGCAAATTGCAATCATCGCAGGGGGCATAACAAGATGCCTCATTCAGCTTCTACTTTAGCCACATCTAAAGCTACTCTGACGCTGTCATTACGCCAGTACAACATAGCTTTTCTTGTTACCGCAGGTATTCCAGCTTTCCCTTCCCTCCAGGATCGTCTCCAATCCCGGCTCACACCACGACCCTGAACCCACTGCCCCCACCGCCAATAGCGCAAACCTCGCACACCTTACAAACAACGCCCTTGTACTTCGTCTGGTACTTGCTCCCGTCGAACGGACACTGCACGCTCGCTTCGCCGGCGTAGATGGGCGTATAGCTCGCCGCGCAAATTTCGAATTCGGCGAACGTGTCGAATTCGATGGCTACTGCGTCGTTGGGGCTGCGTTCTGCGACGGACTTGAGTTTGCGGGCCTGTGATGATGTTAGTGACTAGGACACGGGTAGGGATGGAATCAAGGAGGGGACGTACAGTTTCCTTGAACTTAGCGTTAGTGCCGTGTTCGATCAGATTATTCGCGAAGCTGAGCACTGAGCGGAGCTGCTTATTCCTATTCGCGAAGTTCATGGCTGAGAACCAGGCCAGAGTCTGATGCTGCGGGTCCATGGCAGGCACAGTGAAGTACGCGCTCAGCTCCAACGCGCGCTTCTTCGTCTCTTCATCTAGACCGGAGATGTCTGCGGCTCCGCCGACGAGTGTTCTTCGCTCGAGCTCGAGGCTCATGGCGAGGACGTAGGCTGCTGCTGAGTGGATCGCGGTTTGAGCTTCAGTCTGCTGCGAGGCAGTACCGGCGTTGACCATCAGGAGGGTGAGAGATTTCTTGAAGGAGGCCACGCCATCTTCGAGTTTGTTCGCCTTCATGGCGTTCTTGCCATTGGCAATTTCGATTGAGATGATGGAGTCGATATCCCGAGGGATCAACGGGAGGAGTTTGCGAGAGTCTGTGTCGGTCAAGGTGCGGCGGACGTGGTTCACGAGCGGTGGCATGCCTGCATTGGCGGGGAGGTAGGTGCGACTGGCTGTGTAGATCTGCAGGAAGCGTTCTTCGAGAGGTGCGAAGTTCACTGCGCCAATTTGGCGGTTGAGGAGGTTCATGGCGCTTTCGAAGCTCCCTGCTGCGGCATGATCGGCTGCTAGAGGGGAGTTCCGAACCCAGAGATCTGCCTCGCTGCTGCCTGTGCCAGCATCGGCTGCTTCCACATTGACGAAGTCTTCTTCTGCTTCAGGCACAGCGTCATCGCCCATGTCCCAACCGGCAGCATCTTCGTCTTCTTCGATGTGGCCGTTACCCTTGGGTGCGTCTTCTTCAGCTAGCAAGTCCTCGTCGCCGAAACCGTTGGTATCCGCCACTGCCGTAGCATCGTCACCACCTTCTGCCATAAGTGCCTTCTCGAAAGAGCTAGCGCCACTTGCCGCTGTCGGCCAATTCGTCTTGTAGCTGGGTACGATGGCTTTCGGGGGCGCAACTGGCTTGCCGAGCGTAGGCAGTGTGATTTGATCCTCACTGATGCCGCTGGCCTCCAGAATCGCTTGTGCCTCTTCATCGAGCCCATGTGCTCTTGCAGTGAGATATGCCATCGGGTACTGATCGACATCTTGCAGCATCTGGATCCGACTGTGCACATCACCGAGGTACAGCGAGTTCTGGAACATACTCGTCATGTCGCCTCTGTGCTCTGCGATCTTGGCCATACGAGTAAGCTTATCCTGGTCGCCAGTCGTGACATACAGGAACGAGAGCTTGTCGAAGTTGCGCGCCTTCTGGTACGTCATCTCGACGATCTGGTGATTGCCATGAGCAAGCGCTTCAGTACCCAGGCGTTGCCAGAGAGCAGGTCGATCAAGCTGCTTGGCCATCTCTACTGCGACATCCAAGTTGCCACACTCGATGGCAAGCTCAAACCGAGTCTGCGGGTCTTGCACGAATTGCAGCGCGATCTCCGGGTAGCCCTTCTTCTGCAGGTACGAGATGATGCTCTGACCAACCAAGCTGGAGTTCTTGATGATGTTGAGCATCTCATCGTAGTGGCGCTTCACCAGAGCGAGCTTGAAGCGATACTCCGTCGGATCAATGGTGAGCACCTTGGGTTTTGCAGCACGATCGAGGCAGTACACGCTACGTCCCTTGACTCGGACGAGATATACGGTGTGCTCCAGCGTCCGCACGATGCCGTTGTCACCGTTCATGAGTGTGTACTTGATGTGATTGAGGGTAGAGTAGAGCAGCACGCCAGCATCGTCCCAGCACGCACTCTTGATTCGTATCGTCTCGTGGAGCGTGCTGACTTGCTCGAGTGATTTCGTGACAATAGTGACATTGTGCTTGCTGAGCAATGCAGCGTGGAGACCATCAGATGACCAGACGACATACTTCACACCAGTGACTGCGAGCTCTGCGAGTTGGCTCTTCTGCTGGATGTCGTATAGATAGACATGTGTGGGCGTGATGAGCAGGAGGCAGCCGGTACCGCCGAAGACCATCTCAGTAGTACCGTGGGGTGGCTTGATGGTCTTGGTGGTCGAATTCGTCAAGTCCTTGATGTCGATCTGTTGACTACCGGAGTTGAAGACAGCGAAGCGATTCCGAGCCACGAAAACAGCGGAGTTGCCAGTGCCACGCAATGTGTTAGTCGGCTCCACAGCTCCAGATGCATCGCGGGGCAGGATGACCAGCTCATATGAGCCGTTGTCAGAAGGTGATGTGACGAGGATAGATCGCTCTGCTGGGTTGTATGACAGCACTCGCGGTGGCGTCCAAGGACTGCCGAGCTTCTTCAATGAAAGCATTGACGGGCTCTCAATATTCTTCGTAAAGTCGTAAGATCGTACATGTTTGTCTTTCGTGATGTAGAAAAGATTGTTCTGATGCACTGCGGAAGCCGGTCGCTCGCGCTCGAGCTTGAAGACCATGACTCCATTGTCGTGGCCAGCTGCGAAAAGGTTGATCTCCGGATGCGCAGCGATGACCCAGAACCGGTCGTTCTCCCGCTTGAAGCTTTGTACCGATGTGCGTTTGTTCAGGTCCCACACCCTGATGGTCTTGTCTTCACCCACTGACAGTATGAGGTCTTGATGAGGGTGGAACAAGCAAGCTGACGCGTTCTGAAAGTGACCTCTGCACGTGTCCACTTCCCATGCCTTCGTCTCGCTCATTCGCCATAGCTTGACCAGTCGATCATCTCCAGCAGACACAATGAGAGGTAGTGTGGGATGGAATGCGACCCAGTTCACTCCCCTGTCGTGACCCTCGAGAACGAACTTGACCACCGCGTCTGTATTCCCGAACATATCCGCCTGATTGGCTTGCCTGTTCATCTGGTCCTCGAAGGTCATGGATGTAGGCGCAGAGTGCTTCTTCCGCAAGCCTGAGATGTCCCACACCCGCACTGACTGATCAAGCGAAGCTGACACCACAAGGTCCTCCTTCGGATGGAATTGTGCGCACATGGTGTAGTGATTGTGTCCAGTCATTGTGCATATCAGCGACCTGTTCTGCCAATTCCATATCCGGATCGTCTGATCATCTGAGCTCGAAATGATCCATGGTAACTCAGGGTGGAAGAAGACGGTGCGCACATAGTCCAGATGCCCATTCAGGGTGAAGAGACATCTCCTCGTTTGATAGCTCCACACCTTGATCTTGTAGTCGTCGCCACCTGACACGAATATGGGCTGCGTCTTGTGGAAGTCTATGCCCCTTACTGGCCCGTCATGCTCCTCGAATCGGTCTATAAGGGTTCCCATGCGGTAGTCCCATAGTTGAATAGTAGAGGAGTGGAGGGAGACGAGGATCCAAGGGCGCTTGGGGTGGAAAGCGATCCCCTTCGCTCGTGAGGACTTGGACTCCTGGTAAAAGTCAGTGTCTGCCCAAGGTATGCGCGATTCGGTATTCGACAGACAAATTTGGTGAGCATGCCAGGTGAGGCTTGCATAGTGGGCGGTGATGGGGGGAGCCTACGCTCCGGGCATATAGTGATCACAACGCGCACAGGGGTTAGGTGTAGGACAAGTAGAGGTGAGAGCTCCTGGTCTGGTCAAATTGGCGTCGTTATGCGTGTAATGGCCAGCGATATGACACCTGACATGTGCCTTACCTTCCAGCTGGTGTTTGGGGATCGACTCGCGTGAATTTACTTACTGCCGTTTCATGAAACGTGTACAGCCAAGACTGAACTGATACTGCATGAGGTAAGCGGACTGGCCTCACTGGGAGTCGCCATTTGCCTTCTCACACCGCGACGTGGACCTCACCTCTTCTCTTCCACACACACGTTCATCGACACGGTCAGCCGGTAATTTGACTGCACGTGTTCGAGACCGGCCATGTGAAGTTCGTCACGCTCTTGGATATCTGTCTTCGGCACTGCGGGTACCTACATCAAGATGCACAGCTACCAGCACATCACTGTGTGCCATCCCACGACTCTGGCCGAGTCCACCCGAGCAACTCCGCCGCGTTCGCGTTGCACAAGAACGCAGGCAGGCCGACAGTCAGTATCTCTCCTATCATGGTCCCCGTTTTGTCGCATCCTCGCGCACACGTTTGATCACATTCCTCCGTCAGGCACCGTGCAGGAGAAAGACCTAATCGCCGCTGTGTTCACCGGAGTGGCTGCAGTCCGTCATTGCTGCCCAAGCAAGGCGCTGCACGTGTCAATATATATATTTCTGATCCTCAACTCGTGTCTCCCATCTCTTTTCTTCTTATCCAATCAACCGTGTGCTGGACCCGTACTGCGATCATCGAATTATCACCTGTGACAGGTAGCAAACTAACGCGCGCGACCTGGGAGCACTCGGATTGCCAGTACTTTCAATCGTCGCCACGCTTAGCAATATGATACTGCTCGGACTACGGCGCGACAACCACATCCTAAAGCAATATCACTGGCCATATCTCCGGCACATCACACTCCCTGACAGGCAGTGAGCGGCATCATTCAGTCTCACGGTCAAAATCGAACAACAGCCGGTTATACCTTCACGATGTTGGGTACTCAGCATCCAGTCTCAGGCTTCAGATCCGAAAGTAGTCTTTCCTCGAAGAATGGCCCCGTGACTCCACCCTACACGCCTGCAAAGCCGAAGCGCCGTCTCGATCGCTCCGACTCGCCTGCCTTGTCCGTACATCCGACTGAGACGGTGTCGCCTCCGAAGAAGCAGAACAAGCCGAGCACACCAGATGAAGTCACTGTTAAGGAGATCAACGAAGGAGAAACGGACTACGACACTGACGCTAGCATTGTCTACCCGCAAGAACTTGAAGAAGTAGTCTCGCGAAGCGATGCAGATCATGACTCATCACACTCCGACTACGACAGCGATATTGAGCATGATACTACTGGCATCGCCGCACCCTTCGCCGGTCTGAGGTGCGAGAGCAGCAAGCAGGAGATAGATGACATGGAACAAGCAAGACAGGCGAAGAGACGCAGTAAGCGTGCAGACTCGCGCGTCTTCAAGCGACCGCACAGCCAGACGATCAAGAGTATTGTCCCGGGTGTAAGCGACCCTATGGAGGCAATGGACGACCACGACACTGTGGCAGGCATCAGGAGGTTGCGACGGCGGACGAAGGAGCCCGAAGAGATGAAGATGGCGGTCGATAATTGGGAATCGTCCGCTTCATTGCAGGTTGGGTTGCAGACTGGCATCGCGGAGAGTGTACCATCGCGCAACAAATGCGCGGGACCTGCACGATGATTAGCGAATCTCGTTCAATAACCAGGCCTGGTAGCTCGACGATCATTGACGTATTGAAGCTCTTCCACAGTGGCTCCAGGCTCCCGATCCGGTCAGAATGCGCCCGGCCGTAACAAGGTAGTGCTGGGCAAGACAGTCGTCTTTGAGCACCAACGCCATCTGTCGTTGGCCCGATCCTACCATCGGGGTGAGCTATCATCATCCCACAGTGCGGCTGATGCATAGTGCCTCAGCTCGGCAAATATTCGCTCCGTAGATATCGGCTTGTCAGAAGAGCGATCCAGACTCTGATTAACTGCAATCAGATATCGCCGTGGGAACATCTGATAGGATCAATTAGCAAGCTTGGCGTTGGTAACAAGGTAGTTGGTATTGGAGCAGCTTCAGAGCTGCCTCTTGTGTTGTTTGGACATCTAGCCATCCGATGGGCGACGGTATAGCTCAGTACAATTCCGACTCAATCACTTTGGTGCACCACCTCGGTGTCGTTGAGAAACCTCGACGACTCTGTCTACCAGCATTGATGCAGCGGAAGGAACCGCACCACGGCGAGCTCTATACATGGAGCTCGCTGACACAGCCCCAGCTGCCAAGACCAAGTCTCGGCTGTGAAAGTAGTGCTTACTATTTTGCGGCGGCATCTTACAATCTTTCATGACACAAATCTCACAGCACCGCCTGCTCAATCTCTTTGTATGATGCATCACGGACCTGTCATGGAGCAGCAGTCCAACAATTCGCGCTAGTTGCTCGCTTGCAGGCCAAGACATAGCGTTCTCACAAGGCTGAGCAACTCACTCAGCGTCCTCTATTTCCAACGTCCTTACATACACACTCTCACATGCAGGCATGTCGCGACATCGCATCGTACCTGATATGGTCTGTTCACTGATTGTCTTGGTGTAAGCATAGGATTCGCGTTGGTATAAGTGCCTTCATCTCTCTATCACAACACCTCCCTTCTCCCATCATCTACACTCGCAACCCAAACACCTACAGCATCCAACCCGCCTTTTCCTTATTTTCCTTTGTATTTCCTTGGTCCGACTCTGTTATCGCACATTCATTCGCAGCCACACAGTCAAAAGTATCTAGTCGATCAACTTCCGTCCGCAAAGTCAGCCTTTAATCAACTCCACAACACCAACGCAATAATGTCCGCCATGTTCACCAAGCTCGCCGTCATGGCTCTCGCAGCCAGCGTCGCTCAAGCCGCTCCTTGGCAATCCGACTCCGCTACGGCATCCTCAGCCGCCAGCAGCACCACCTCCATGATGGCCGAGTCCTCCGCCGCCACCTCCGCCGTCAGCTACTCCACAGCCATGGGTTCCGGCGTCTCCACCGTGCAGGATCCCGCCCCGACATCCACAGCCGGCGGCGACATCGCAGTCGGCACCGGGTTCCCTACCTTCCTCGACCCGATCCCCACAGACGTCGCGGCAAGCCTCAAGAAACTCGCCAAAGACGTTAACGCCGACGTCACGCAAGTGGATCGCTTCACGAATCTCCTGTCTGATGATGGCAAGACTCCCTTGACCGGCCAGGCACTCCAAGACCGCCTCGTCTTCGACTTCAAGCGCGCTCCCAAGGGCGGTAATGGCGGCCGCATCCTAGTCGCGAACGAGAACAATTTTCCCCTTCTTGTCGGAAACGGCATCGCCGGCGCCGTCGGCTTCCTCGAGCCCTGCGGCATGAACTCCCCGCACACGCACCCGCGCGCTACGGAGATGTTGACAGTCGTTGAAGGCGAGATCGAGACTGGATTCGTGCTCGAGAACGGGCTTTTCGGCGACGCCGCGAAGGCGACATTCGGCAACGGCACGCTTGCGTTCCCTTTCAACGCTACTCTGAACCAGTTCCAAAGCACCATCTTCCCTCAAGGCAGCATTCACTTCCAGTTCAACAACCAGTGCAAGGACGCTATCTTCGTGGCTGCGCTGAACTCGGCGGATCCGGGAACGAGCCAGATCGCGCAAAACTTCTTTACTCTGGACGATCGCATTGTTGACATCACGCTTGGGGATGTGAACCAGATTACCCCGAGCAACCTTAAGCAGTTCCGTGGCAACCTGCCTGCCAATCTTGTCAAGGCTGCGGATGAGTGTATCGCTCGCTGCTACTAGGTGCGATTGCTAGTAGCTCTTGGACAACGTGAGTATGACATGGGGTCGGGATATGGATCGTACAACATGGCACTGCATTGGACACGGGAACACGACTTTGGTGGCATCGACTAGACTATTGTACAGTGTTAGGCGTTTTTGCTTCAGATTTAGATCTGCTTTACTACGGGGCGCTCACACCGGGGATCGAGTTTGTGGGCGCCAAGGGAGGAAGTTGTATATACAATCAGAAAACACTTTTGACGGCGCACTCTTCTTAGACTTCCTCTGCTTCGCTCCGCCGGTCCACCATAGTGTCAGGCTCTGAGCAACGGACACCTGGGACTTATTGCCATCTGACCGATCTTAGCCTGACGCAAGAGCACGGTGCAACTGCATTCTAGGTCAAGCATCCATTCGATACACAAGCCCATCCACGGCATCGGCCTTTCCTTCGCACAAACTTTTCCAGCCCCCTTCAAACCCTTCCTCCCCTCCTGCACCCTTACCCATCTTCAAGTTCAACCCCTTCGCAAAGGCCCTCCCCTCGAAACCCTTCCACGCCCCATCTAACTCCTCGAATACCGCCTTTGCGCCATCCCTCTCGATCAGTACGTCCCGCACGGCGGAAGTGTTCATCTGCACGCGCTCAGGGATTTGGGCGATTTTGGCGAACGCAGCAAGTTCGGAAGGCGATTGCATGGCGGTCGCTGTGCCGCCTATGCCGATGATCTTGAGGCTGGCTCCAGGGAGGGAGGATTTGAGGCTAGACATGAGACTGTCTAGGGAGCCGGCGCGGCCGCCGAAGTCGACGATCACTATACGCGAGGGGTGGAGGTCGCGGATCCATTCGGTTGTCTCGTTGCTCGTGGCATCAGCGTATGCCACTGCTCTCGAGGGCAGCGCGTCACTCGTAAGCCACTCAGCGTCCGGCTTACTGGTCACGGCCAGGAACCCCAGCGGTCCAGTACCAGACTCCCGAGAGTGGAACAGCGTGTCTATGAACGCTCTCGCGGTCTTGCCTGAGGCCGAGAGACTAATTACCACAGCCTTGCTCAGATCCGCGTCGTCCTTCGTCCATTCGCCACCAGGTGCGCCGAACGGATGCACAGGCTGGGTGCCGAGAACGTACTTGCTAGTCCAATAGCCACAAGCAAATAGCGGCAGGAAGACAGTTTGCCACGCCACTTTCTCGAGCTCCTTGCCGCTCAGCTCCGATATCTTGCCGGGCAGAACGGCGACTTGGTAGCGGTGGTAGTAGCTCATCATTCCTGCTCTATTTTCAGTGATGTCTCTCCAGTGGCCTGCGGGTTCATCGGGCACGAGCTTGAGGTCCACTAGTAGGGAGTTTGAGGGCCAGAAACCCCAGAGTTGTGTTCCTGGTGAGAGGCCGGGGACGCGGCTGGAGAGGACGAGACCGTAGCCCCATGTTGGGACTATGCCGTACTGGGTGGCTTCGTTGTATGGTGACGGTAGAGATGACGGAACTCGATATGCATCCCACCACTTCCACAACGAGCCGAGACGAGCGTAGGCGAGGTTGTTGGAGGTTAGGGATATGAGTGAGGCGCGGGCAGTGATGTGGCCTTCTTGTGGGGGAGGAGCTGGGGAGGGAGGTGTGTATGCGACGGTGTGGTGGAGGGTGTTGTTTGATTTGTTCACGACGTGAATGGAGATCGCAGAGGACATGACGAAAGGAAAGCAGCATGCCTTGACAACCCGAGTGTGGAGGAGTAAAAGAAGCCGTACTACCAATTCGATCTGCTACAGACCACCTCTTGTACCTTCAGGCACCACACTCTACCCAAATGGCGGCATTTTAGGCTGCGGCGGCCGTTCATGAGGAAGCTGGCACACTGCGTCTTGGCCATACGAATGCGGCACCGTTGTCCAGAGGCAGCTCCAGGTCTGCGGCCGGTGAGTGTAAGCAATGGTGCCGTAGTTTACGCACGTAAGACGGTATGCTGTGGCCCGTCGCGGGCGATACCCTAGTGCTCCTGGCTAGACTCCTAGAAAGATGCGGTGCTGATTCGGGTTTTGAAACGTCTCGACTGCCGCTGCATGAATGCCAGCGACGATGAGCGTCTGCTTGGTCACGCAGTGAAGATCACCGCTGCCCCCTTTGGACAGGCAGAGGTCCATTCGCCCATGCAGGATGCTCGTGGGCATCGCCAGGCGGTAATCAAGGAGCTTGCACTGGGTGTCCTACACCGTCGCACGCCGCAGGCGAAGAGCTGGCACGCCTGGCTGATGAGTGCTCAGGATGAGTTGCGCAAGGGGCGTAGGCTCGCGGCCGGCACTTCGAGGTCGAGCTTAGGGTTGTTGCTATGTGGCAACCGTTTGCAATTCGACCTGAGCTGTCGATGTGCAGCGGCACGTCATTGGGAGATCTTGTGAATGCGACTTGGAATTGACCAGTATGTACTAACGATAGCAGAGCAGGAGACAGTAGAGTGAACATCTACACCGACTACCCCAGTACGGCAGGATGAGCGTCCGCGTCGTTGCCCGCATCCGCCCTCTCCTCAAGGCGGAGATCGAGAAGGACATTATCGTCCACGCCGAGAAGACCTCCTCCGCCTTAGAGAAGGACACCGCAACGGTCGTTCGCATTCCCAACCCCAAGAATCACGGCGAGAACTTCTCATTCAATTTCAACAGCGTCTATGACCAGTCGGCGACTCAAGCGCAGATCTTTGACAATGAAGTCTCCTCTACAGTCAAGCATCTCTTCAAGGGGTTCGATGTCACTATCTTCGCGTACGGTGTCACAGGCACTGGCAAGACCCATACCATGCGTGGAGGGAAGAGCCTGGCTGAGCGAGGTGTCATCCCGAGACTGCTCTCGGGCATCTACAGGCGCGCGAGGAAGGCCGAGAAGGACAGTGCAGGAGAGTCCACTGTAGAAGTGTCGATGAGCTACTTCGAGATCTACAATGACAAAGTGTTCGACCTGTTCGAACCACCAGAGAAGCGGACACCGGCTGGACTGCCGATACGAGATAATCAGCAAGGGAAGGCGGTGGTTGTGGGCTTGACGGAACGGCCATGCACCTCCTTGAAGGAGTTCGAAGCACTGTATGACCACGCGAACATCAATCGCTCGACGTCAGCGACGAAACTCAACGCGCATTCGTCTCGGTCGCATGCCGTCCTATGCGTGAAGATAAGCCAAACTACTGGCGACCAAACGCGCGTCAGTGCGGTCAGCGCCATCGATCTGGCAGGTTCAGAGGACAACCGCCGAACAGACAACAACAAGGAGCGTCTTGTAGAATCTGCGGCAATCAACAAATCACTTTTCGTCCTTGCGCAATGCGTCGAAGCTATCTCCAAGGGCCAAGCGCGCATACCATACAGAGAGAGCAAGATGACGCGCATCCTCTCGCTGGGCCAGAACAAGGCGCACACAGTCATGGTGCTGAACATAGCACCTGTGAAGAGCTACCATCTGGACACACTGAGCTCTCTCAACTTTGCTAATCGCACCAAGAAGATCGAGACGAATGAAATTGAGAATCAGCCTTTCTATCGCGAAGTCCCTGGGAAGAGCAAGCTTGATGCACCTACGACATCATTTCTACCAGCGACTTCATCATTGAATCGACAGCCGCTTCGACCTAAGATCCTTTCCCACAATGCTGTTATCAAGGATGCCACAGCGGCCATCGCCAAACCTGCGAAGCAGTTCTCGGTGTACTCGGATAAGCCTATCCGCCCTGCTTCTAACCAGGCAAATACCAGCCATCCTCGGACGACCACGCGTCCCTCAGTTCGCTCACCTAAGAGACCCAGCACCGATACCCTGCCCACCCTAGCACGACCAGCCAAAATCCCACGCATTGCAGGTCTGTCCATCAAACACACGCCAGGCATGTCCCAATCCGACATCGAAGCTCTCATTGAGCGCAAAGTCACCGAAGCCCTCGCCGAACGGGCAGACAACACGTCAATCTCTAACCCAGAGCCAATCTCAGACGAAGTCCAAAAGCGGCTCGAGGCGCTTGAGAAGCGTGTGGAAGGGCAGGAGACCGAGCGGGCTGAGGGTCTGCAGTATCTGCTCATGGCTAAGCAGCACCAGGTCCGCGGAGAGGAGGCGAGCGCGTTGAAGATGTATGTATTAGCACAGCCGTACTTCAAGGGGAATGAGAAGTTGGAGAGGAAGATCGAGGGGTTGAGGCACAGAATCGAGGGGAGGAAGAGGGAGGAAGTTGAGGCACGACGGAGTCCAGCCAAAGATGTGACGACACGGAGAAGGAGCTCGCTCAAGAAGCCGGCAGCCGTAGCGGCAGCCGAAGACTTCGACGCCGACTCCTCCTACCACGCCGCTCCCTCCCTGCACGCCGCTTCCGAATCTGACTCTGACGCTCCTACCCGTCGACCCCTCACAAAGATCCGACGGCGCCCTCACGCTCCAGCCCGCTCCATCACAGCTCCCTCACCCGCCACGCAGACACTCTCAGACTCCGAGGACCCACTCATCCGTGACCTCTGCCTTCCCACCCCTCGAACAACCCGTTTGCTGGAGATCATCAACACGCGCGATGTAGCGCAGATAAGGCTGTTGAAGGGTGTCGGGGCAAAGAGGGCGGAGGCTATCGTGGGTGCGTTGTGCGATATGGAGATCAGCGAGGCGGACGGGAGAAGGCTTGAGAGTCTTCAGGAGTTGGGCAGGCTAAAGGGCGTGGGTGCTAAGCTAGTTGAGGGGATGAGAGGTGGATGCGGGGAGGTAGTTTCGTAGTATTCCGGCGGGCATGGGACGGGGTGGGATTTGATCATTAGCAAGGCGTCCGGCGCAAATCCTGGAGCTAGTAGTACTTCACCCCGAGACAATCTCCAAGCAAATCAAAGCTGCTGCTTGCCCTCCACCTACCTCGACTCAACCCTGACACTCCACCACATGGCACCCTCCTTCATCCACTCATTTACTGCATCACTAAACTCTCCAGCCAAGACACCATCCTCCAGATCAATTTCCCCCACCTTACCACCGTTCTGTAACCTCGCATACACCGCAACCTTCCTCCCTCTCCCCAAATGCCCCAGCACAACCCGCATGTCCCTGCAACTCCCACCCTTTGGCTGGCTGCTCCGCGGCATACACGTAGCAGGCATTCGACTGTGCTGAGATAATAGTATCGAGCTTCTGATAATGATCACCTAAAGGTCGAAATGCTGGGGGAGGTGGCACCCAGGTGTAATCGAACTTCTTCCGGGGCTTCCGGCTCAGGTCCGTTTGGGGAATCAAGAGGGGATTGACGTAGAAGCCTCCTTCGGCTATGGCTAATAGGATGTCTACGGGGGTAGCGTCTGCCGGTAGGAAAGACACGGTACTCGAGTCGGTGCTGGAAGTGGAGACGTGCTGCGAGAGGGAGGGCCATCTGATAGGCGGAGCTTGTAGGCAGAGGGCTGTGCGGAGATATGGGCAGGCGTGGATTGTGACTTGCCAGTGGCATTAGACGCGCTGGAGTTGCACTAGTTGTCGGATTGGGACGTAGAGTAATATTCCTTAAAGGAGCTCTGGTGTGGCGAGTGCCTCTAAGGCGGGAGAGCGTGACGATTGGAGGTGGATGTACATATTGGACCTGTGGACGGGCGTGATATCTTTATCCGAAGGCGTTGGCATCATCGCTCTGCTGAATCAGAGAGGTAATTACCTAGATGCGTCAGTCACCACACGACTACGAGTTCCGGGAAGTAATGAACTTGAGCTCTGCAAGGGATGGACGAGTCCTGGATGCTACCGGACACAAAACGGGAGTACGTGCAGTCTGATGGCGTTGTCCGACACTGTGGGCGCGGTTGAGACATCCATATATGGTAATGACGACGGAATCGATGCGCGAGAAGCTCGTTCATATGTTACACACCCTATCTAGTGTCAGCCTCTCAGCCACTGCGGATGTCGCAGCAGCCAAGGGACTGAGACGTCTGAGTACATTCTGGTAAGGACCGTAGTATTGCGAAGAAACCAAGGAAGATCAAATAAAAGCATTGCACGAAGGTGCGAGCGCTGTGCGTCGAGTGCGCCACCCCCTATACAAGTCAGCATCCAGCCCAGTCCGTCTATTCGCTGCCTGCGATCCAAGTCCACCCATTCGTGAGTCGTTGTCGTCCTGCCTTGCGCCCCTAGCCTAGTCGCTGATGGGATGAAAGTGCTCATTGGCCAGCCCTTCACATTGACTCAAAGCCAACATAATTTGGCTGCTCCAGGTAGTGCATCACCCCTCCGAGCCCACCCATGAACTCGAAGTCCTGCATTGGCGCGCAATCGCTCGGTGGCGAGAGCGCGTCCAGCGGACTGCTGTAGTCATAGGGCGGCGATGAAGGTGGCGTATCAGCACGCCAGGAGCCTCCGGTACCAGATGAGAAGTCGAAGTCGGTGTTGCCCAACGCGTCGACAGCGACCGGATCGACGAACTCGTTAAAGTTGATGTCTTCGTACATGTCGGACTGAGTGTCTGGCGGTGTGACCGGGAAGCTACGATCGCTCGCGCCCGAATCGGAGCTGGCACTGAGGTATTGCTCATCTGCAGCGGCGAGAAATTGGTCAACGGCCGTAGCAGTGTACTCAGGGCTTGCGTGATGGTAGGATGAGATGTTGTTGCCCGCGCCGATGGTAGTGTTGTCGTCACTCATGTATTGAGCGTCCATGTGCCTGGCACGAGTGGCCTTTTCAGCGCGTGTCTCCATGTCTGGGCGCTCTTTCCTAGGCCGGCCGCGAGGCTTCCTGTCCTCCTCGGTCTTCTCGAAACCGGGGAGTACGCCTTCGCACATGCCACGCTGGCGGTGACGAGTGAGCGCATCCTGTCGTGCGAAGCTCATGTTGCAGGGGCAGACATGCGCCTTGACGCCGGAGTGGATCTTGGCGTGACGCTTGAGGTCGTGCTGGCGGACGAAGCACTTGCCACAGTCATTGCACTTGAATTGGCGGTCGCCGAGATGAGTCTGGACGTGCGCGCGGATGTTCTCCTTGCGACCGAAGTCTTTGCCACATCCGGGGAAGAGACAGGTCCATCTTGAATTAGTTGGATTCTGCTCAGACATGTACTGTGTGACTTCCTCGGAGCTGATGCCAGTATCCTCGATGCTCGCATTGATACCACCAAGACTGGCAAGAGCTGCAGCACGAGGTGACAGGGCTTGCGGTTGGTAAAGAAATTGGTTGTCTTGCTCGTCAGCGCCACCAGTCGTGTCAAGGGTATTGCTGCCATCGCGCATGAACGGCGCATTGACATTGAAGGCAGTGCCGGTGAGATCCGGCTCCTCTGCGAGAGTAGGCATGTGAGGCGTGTTGTACGTGGAAGGTGAATGCGCATCAACGACGGAAGAAGAGTAGGCTGAGGAGGCATAGCTTTGCGCACCGCCGAAGCTGGCCAGATTGTCGTGCGTGAACGCCTCGAAATGAACCTGCTCGGCTTGTGCGGCGGCCAGTAGCTCGCTGCCATGGATGTCGAATGATGCAGACATCGGTGCGGTGTCAAGTTGGAAGCTTTGAGAGCGCTCATGCTTGCCATTGATCAACACTGGGCTGGACCACGGCCGAGCGTGGTGCTGCGGAGTATTCGGCACCGTGTGCGGGTAAGGGTGAGGAATCGGAGTGTGAGAGGGAGAGATGTCGTGCATAGACATAGCCATTTGCTGCGGTTGCTGCGGAGCCATTGCTAAACTCGATATATTCGCTGGAGGAAAGTCGGTAACTGGTGATGTGGAGATGGTGATATTCGGTGCGGACCCGCCGTACGTCGTTGCGAACCACTGGATGTGCTTCTGAAGCTCCGCTTTCGCGTCCTCAGCTCGCTCGAAGGCGATCTGCTGGGGGCCGACGTTGACGGGCCTGCCGTGGAGTTGCTGTTGGAGGTGTGTTTGAAAGTCTGCTGCTGGCAAGCCTGGCTGACCAGGCAAGTGCTGCTGCGTTTCTTGCTTGTAATGCTGTAGATCCTGTGGTGGATAGTTTTGTCCTGTGTTAGTAATTTGTGCCGTACTTGCTTGTACGTGAAGTAGTTCCTGCGGATGTAGTGGTCTGAATCCAGTCGGTGTGCCTCGTGCGTTTGATCGTTGGTCAAGACTTTGACCCCGACGGTGCGCACGTTGAGGGTTGCAGATTCTTTGATATGCAGAAAGTGGTGTTGCAAGTATGGGAACCTCGAGTGATTGTTGTCGTTGGTGTTGTTGGCGTCTCTGTTGGAGGTTCGAGGTTGGGTTAGTGGACAGCATTTTCGAAGTGAAGTCGAGTATCAGCTTCGTGTGGGCAAGATTGAGTCCGATTAGTTCTTGGCGTTCGTAATGAGGTTATCCAATCCAATGGGACCTCGTTATTCCGGATCTTAAACACATTAGAAACGGATTCGTTTGTATGTTGGGAGTAAGCGGAAGGTGCGATGGAGACTTCACTGTCCGCCACCCACCATCCTCATGATTATCACTCACCTCACGCAGTGCAAGCCGCAGCCGCCAGGCGCGGTGTATTCCTTATGCTACTACCAGTCGCAGTGTGCTTCTCGATATGAGAGTTGTCCAGGCGGCCCGCGGGCCTGAGGGGAGTTGGCTGCGGGTACGTTCGACCTGCGAAAGCCGCCTGGAGTGTGGGAGATATGTACAATTGTACGAGGGTCTCTTGTGTGTGCGCTTGAGGTGTAGAGGTTGTGGTGAAAGTGGTATATAGCAATGCAATAAGCGCTGGCGCACAGAAGAGGTGAGGTCAATCGCACTTTCCCCATAAACACTGCGTGGGTCGCTGTTGCCATGCAGCGACGCGAGAAAGCCGGTTTCTCCGGGCCGATCATCGCCGCGAGACTTGCCGGTGGTCAGCCTGAGGCACTCAAATATCTTGGCATCGCGAAACCCACTTGGTTGGCAAATTCCTGGCCCAACTCGATCTCTTGCGATATCACCACATCGCATTGAGGACGGCAGACGAGTTCTGCTTAGAAGCGATATCAAGATGCAGATCTTTGTCAAGACCCTCACGGGTAAGACGATCACCCTCGAGGTGGAGTCGTCCGACACCATCGACAATGTCAAGTCCAAGATCCAAGGTGCGCATACCTTACAGATGTTCATCACGGACACGCATCTAACATCAGCCTAGACAAGGAGGGTATCCCACCTGACCAGCAGCGCTTGATCTTCGCCGGCAAGCAGCTCGAGGACGGCCGCACCCTCTCCGACTACAACATCCAGAAAGAGTCGACCCTTCACTTAGTCCTGCGCCTCCGTGGTGGTATGGCCAAGAAGCGTAAGAAGAAGGTCTACACTACGCCCAAGAAGATCAAGCACAAGCGCAAGAAGACCAAGTTGGCTGTGCTCAAGTACTACAAGGTTGATGGTGATGGCAAGATCGAGCGCCTGCGCAGGGAATGTCCGGCTGAGACTGTGAGTGTGATCTTGCATTTTACTGATGTGACACAAATAAGCTGACTAAGATACAGTGCGGTGCCGGCATCTTCATGGCTGCCATGCACAACCGCCAATACTGCGGTCGCTGCCACTTGACCTATGTCTTTGACGACCCAAAATAGGCTAGGATCATGTCAAGCTGCGTAGATATCTGATCAGATGACTGCGTATCCTACCTCAACTCATAAACCCTCTCCATCACGTCACTCGTTCAACTCCATGTGAATCTTCATCTGTGTCTCACTCCTTTCACGTAAATTCACTAGGCAAAGGGTACCATCCTCATATCTGCAACAGCGAAGTCTCGATCAACACGACAATGAGATGGCCCTTCGTACTAATGTCTACCTCGAAAAATACAGTCTAGCCCAGACTCTCGCAGTGACAATGGTAAGTAATTTTGCTTGACACCTATAGACAGGATTATCCATACCAGCACTGATTCGGCAGATTGCAGAGACTAGATCCTCTTGCGAACGTGCAGCCCGCAGTGCGTAAGGTCCTTTCAACCGCCGAGTTGCTGCACATGGTCCTACTGCGGATGCCATACATGACGCTCCTCCGTTCAAAGCTCGTTTGTTTGGAGTAGGGCGGGGCCATTCGAAATTCGAGCGCATTGCAGCGCGCACTCTTCAAAATGCCAATTACCTGTCCCGAAGCAGCGCCTGTCGGCGAATGCAATCTACGTATTTGATGGAGTATTGCCGATCGCAACAGACATCTTGAGGCCCGGGGCTCCCGACCACGCAAGCCGGACAACCCAGACGATGGTGGCTTGCTGTTCGATGGCTACGAACTCCATCCGCGCTTCTATATCATTATCAAGATGTGGCTTGCTCGCTTCAAACAACCTGAGCCGCACGCGAGACAAAAAGATGCCCACTGGCGCTCGATCCTGCTGTGTCAGCCGCCTTTGCGCAAGCTCACGCTTGGTCGAGCTGGTAGGTACTGGATCGTAAAGGGCAAGAAAAGGTCACCCGCGACACTCGGAGATCTTTACGACGTACTCAGAGGGACTTCAAAAGATCTGGGCTATCATTGGCGAGGGAGGAAGGTGTGGGTTTGTTGGTTTGAATGTGAGCATCAGGGCTAGTGTTTAAGACGGAGGCTGTGTCCTTTTAGTCATTGCTCTGTAACTTGGAACAATACAGCAGCCGAAATGATTAGCATGTACAAGGTGGAGCCTGTGGTTCACCTACAGTGGACTAACGCTACTAAGCGTCTCCGGGATCTTTGGAGCGTGCAAGCGTCACCACGCAGGATGCGAAGTTGTCGAAGGTGATGTTCCTGGTAGGCAGGCGCAGATGCCAAGCTGTGAATTGACCAGCCCGTGTTCCCTCGTTCTTTCCTCCTGCTTTACTTCGTCATCTCAGTACAAACTATCATATTGGCGCAGAGGCATCGAGACCTGGTCAATGGACACCTATCGATGAAGGTCAGCTCACTTATACACGCCTTGTATTCGTGGGAAATTTACTCACACACGGTATAACACGGCGCCGACCCGCCACAAGGCGGCGATGCCCCAGCCGACAGTCTTCGAGATCACCGAACTACTGGAGATGATCCTGCTGAAGTTACCTCACAATGGCCTCATGAACGCGCAGAAAGTGTGCTGTCAATGGCGCGATACAATACAGAAGTCAACGAGGGCCCAGCAGAAACTCTTCAAGATCAGCTCGCAAAACACATCTGTAGCGACTGAATCCGGGACGTTCGGACCGTATCATGGCGTGACCGTCTATAACAACACCTACAGAGAGAATCTTGACGGCCAGTTTCCTTGGAACCTCGAGCCGAACCCAGAGTTTGGTGTTGCCGTACCAGCGCAAGGCTACAGGCTTCATCCACATTTCCACTGCATCTTCCAACAATGGATCGGCGGCATCCCGCGCTTTTCAATGAGGCCGAAGATTGGATACAAGAGTGCCTGGCGTTCCACTCTGCTTCTCCAGCCTGCAATGTACCGCGATCTTGTCATCAGTCTAGGAAGTGTGCCTGATCCGACGTACTGGATCGTCTCGGTCAAGCATGGCGAACCGTTGAAGCTCGGTGATCTATACGATACCATTGAGGCGGATACGTATATACTAGATTGCGAGCACTATCAAGGGGGACATCTCGAGTGGAGATTCTGGATCGGTTATCAGCGTCGTACTGAAATCGCTGTAGAGGCAATGGCGAAGATGAGAGATGAGTTGGCAATTTTTGAGGTGGAGCGAGCAGCGACGGAGGCCATCTGGGCCGGAAACAAGCTGCAGCGGCGCATTGCGAAATTGGCGAAACAACGAGGAATGGATTGATGGCAAGCTGCAAAGTATGTCAAGTGGAAGTACGGTGGAGCTGCTGGAACTGCACTCTGCGCAGGGTGCATTGGCTTCCTCGTAATTCGCCAGGAGACCGCATCTCTTTGGCAGGCAGCTGCGTCAAGCGGAAAAACATGGCCGACCATGGCGATGAGGCGGTACAGTCGAAAGTCGCAGTGCTTCTGGGGTATGCGAAGGATACAGGTAGATCATTTCCGTCTCACTTCCCAGGTTTGATGAACTGTCATGTTACTTAAACCCACTACTGCCTTGCACATAAGTTTGTTGGTGAGCTACACTCACGACTAAATCTTGCTTTTAGTAACCCAAAGGTATCCGCCAAGCGATATGTATTATGATGAGATGCAGAGGGATATTTTTTGGAGCGAAACCATGGAGTGCGACATCTGTGCCTAGGTGGGCTACACGGGATTCATCTCAGGCACTGTCCCTTCTGATCGCGATTACAGTGTACTAGATGGCTTGGAAGGAAGTAGAGCTAAGGGAGCGCAAGAGACGAGGGAGTAGAGCGGCTGTTATGACTTGGGAAAGAGCGATACATACTTTTCTGTACCTTCCGACCTCGTGCAAGCAGTCTTGACCTCACCTCATATGCAGTATGGAGCCTCACACTATACTCCGACGTCAGTGCACGTCCATGTATACCTTATGCTATGTCTTCTACCCCATGTATTCCAGGAACATGAAGTCGTCGGTTCTTCCGAAGTGGAGTCTCTCCGGTACCTGAACCAAAGTATCGGCCCCCTGGCATCACGCAAAGAAGCGAGACGCACAAAGCCACTTCTGTGCATTAGCGCTGCAAGTCAGCGACAGGCCCACCACGCTGGCACAAGAACAGGGTCTAGCCAGGGCCCGCCAGTCACCCTCATCAACGTTGACAGAAGCTGACACCACGCGATTTCGAAGCTGCTGAGGAGAGCGGTGAGAGCTTATTATGCAGCTGGTGAATCAAGCAAGGATGCAGCTTCGCTGACGACTCGCCTTGCGCCTGGAGCTACCGGACTTCTGTGCAGTCGCTATCGTGCTGCTTGCGCATGTGATCGCAGTAGCGCGCAGGCACGGCAATGGGTGTGAAACACTCCGCGCTTCTCGCACATGCCGTGCCAGCGGACGCGGCAACGTGTATTCTTCGCACACGCAACTGTGAAGGGCACGAGTGTTGCGAGAGTCGTGTGACGATGCGAAGAGACCCTCGTGGTATCAAAGACGACATCGTTCTCCAACCTCGTGCCGAGTTCCACAATTCTATCAGCAACGTCGGTACCTGGCATCGGAGCCTGTGCCTGGGAATAGAGTGGATAGCTCTCGCACAAGCGTCGATTACTGCGGTCCAAAATGCCAAACACCCCACCACACAAGCCGGTGCAGGCCCCGCCAAGGCACACTTTATTACGCCACCTCGTCTGTCCCGCCCTATAAGGGCTCGGATTGGGCAATCGAGGTACTACTACATTCAGACGAGAGGTCAAGGAATTCGCCTGCCCGTGGAAAGCCGGTGAGCGTGTCAGGTTGCGGTCAGGTGTTCATCGGACGACTGCCTTCGGGAATGTGAGATCGTATCGTGACTTTGTCGGAGTTCGGGTGACCGACTCGCGGCCGTCGTGTAGATCAGACTCGAGTCAACAATTGCGTATCATTCGAAGGTGGGTGGGTGGCCAAGAGGAGCAATATCAAGTTCCTTCGTACCCCAGACGACCGGCCGCAGATCTCCTGGCGATCAGATGAGCAACGACTTTGCTTGGCCAAACGCCAGAGCGCCTTTTCTTAGTAAGGGTTTCTTTTCGCCCTCGCATCAGCACACAGCCAGGAACCCCTCCATCGCCATCCCGCATCCGCCCCATCATCGCGTGTGTGCGTCGAATGCAGCCAGCCCTCCGCCGCTCGTTCCTGGTCCGTCGCACCTGAGACTTGTTATCGAGTCACTCCACTGTGTCAGCGAGCGATCGCCGCGCAATGTACAGTGGCGCGTCAATCCTGCCGCTATCCTGCTGTGCATGATCCCGTCGCAGGTTGCCCTTATCGTCATTGCTAGACCGAACCTTACTCCGCTGTGCCTCTCTCTGTCTCATCGTCGCTACACTTCGTGCCTGATCGACTTGACGGCCTCGTAACGGCAGATCTGTTCACTTCGTCGTCGCTCTTTACGAACGTGTTCTTACTTCATCGGAGGGCTTTGTCGTATCATTTACTTCTTGGAGGCGTAATCTTGGTGCCGCCGCGCTACTCGGCATCGTCAGCCTGCCACCCCACCCAGCCGCTGTCCCCACCACTTCAGCCTTGCGCCGTCGTATTGCGATAGCACGGAATCGAAACATAATCGGAAGGTCATACAAGGCGCATCACTGGTATTGACGGGTATCGCGCATACCCCAACATAGACGCCGCGCCATGGCTGCAGCATGCGCGACCGTCAGCACCACGCTCAACGTGCCAGACGGGTTACGCAATGGCGACGAGACGACACCGACTACACCGAGACCGCTCTTTGCTGTAGACGCGCAGAGAGACGCATCGGTTGATGGCCCTGATGCAGCCACGCCCACGCGACACAGCTTTGGTGGACTCGCTGGGCAACGAGCGCTGCCGGATGAACCACTACCTCCCGCGAGCAGTACCGAGAAGTTGCATGATACAGATTGTGTGGCGGAACGGAAGCAGATGGAGCGGTTGAACAGCTCCGAAGATGTGGACATGGGAGAGGCAGATGCGGATGAGGGTGCTGAAGATGACGGATCTGATGATGAGAGCGCTACGAGTGACTCGCAACGGCCATCAAAGAAGAAGAAGGGACAGCGGTTCTTTTGCACAGACTTTCCGCCATGTCAGCTCAGTTTCACCCGATCTGAGCATCTAGCGAGACATATACGGTAGGTCAGACGAGTGCTGGTGGCATATCTCAAGATACTGACAAGCTTACAGCAAGCACACTGGCGAACGACCATTCCAATGTCACTGCTCGAGAAGATTTTCGCGCCTGGATAATCTGCGACAGCATGCTCAGACGGTGCACGTTAACGAGGAGATACCTGGTGACTCACTCGCAGCTACGAGTACCAGGTTCCAGCGCCAGATAAGGACGGACAGGATACGACCACCGCCCAACCGCTCTCGAACAGGCACACTCGGTGGCCAGGGTGGACATACACACAGCAGAGGACACAGCCGCAACTTATCGGCATCAAGTGTCGGCTCCACGGCTTCCAGCATCGGTGTGCCGGATGACTTACGAAGAAAGCCACCACAATTGGCGATGGCTAACGACCCCTCACGGCGAGCGATGGCTGCAATCGACAACTGGAACATGACACCCGGCAGCCCAGGGCAGCAGTATGCACAAATGGACTCATCTCCAGGCGGATACAGCACACCGACTTCGACGACGTTCTCCACAGCTCCTGGGAGCCCAGGCTTCAGCTCTACTTTTGGGTCACCCCCACGAAGATCATCATTCTACAATGGTGCGCGACACAGCCGACGCTTGTCTGTGCCGTTAGCTAGTATGTATCAGAATCCGGGTGGCAGCAGCTACCCTGCCGGCTACTTCAGTCCCGTTCTCGGCCCACCCCAGCCAGCGTCGCCACAAAACAACAGCATCTACAGCAGTCCTACAAGCTCGGTCTTCTCGTACGGTCGTCGTGATTCGGAGACAGATTTGGAGTTCAGACGGCGCACATGGCACTCAGGCACATATAGCGGCTACACACAGCGGCCTGCTACAAGTGGGCTGATGTATGGGCAGACTCCAGATGAGCCGAGACCAGCACTCTCACAGCAACAAGCGGCAAGTCAAGTCACTCGCCTGCCAGGGATTGAGAGCTTCGATCACGCTGCCAGGTTGCAATCAAGTCCGATGATGGTCGATGCCAGTCCGCGACCAACGAGCTCGCACCGCCCATCGGACGCAGGTCTATACCAAAATCTGACTAGGCTCGACATAGCATCGGCAAATGCGCCCCCGCAAGAAGGCCAATACGCCAATCAGTCCGCTGTCCCAATGCATCCAGGCTATTTCACGAACCAGGTTGGTGCCGGTCCGCAGCCCTACCCTCAACCCATCGCTGCTCCCCAATCTGAACAACCCACGACACCACGCCGGGCTAAGCGCCAAGGCTGGTATGGCGGTCCGGTCAATCCAGCGACCCTGTCTGGTCGGCCATCGCCCGAAGATAGCAGCTCCAGCGATGGCGTTCCGACTCCGCTGAACCAGCAGAATCTGGAGTACAATCCAGTGATTGTCAACGCTGGCGATGCACCCCCGTCACACCTTGTAAATACAGCGCAGGACCCAAAGGTACTATCGTCCAACATTACCGCATCGTACAAGCCAGAACCAGCTCGGACTGACTCGGGATTTCAGTCTTTCGCACCTGTACCCGGTGTGCCGATGTCTATGCAGCAACAGCAGCAGCAGCCAACCCAGCAAGGTTATGTAATGCAGAGTGACCATGGTGGAGCATATCCACAAGCAGAACAGCAAAGGGCGGGGGACATGGGGAGACTCGAGGCGTTAGTCGCGGTGGCGACAAGAGAGGATCGGGCTGTCGAGGGAGGACAGCGCATATGATTACCGATTATCCTCTTAAGGTGGAGATGAGTCGAACGCGAGAAGGTCGAGATGGGACCAAGGTATATGATTCGACGCCTGAGTGATGCTGAGCAGCAAACCTCGCAGCATTTGCTGCACACGAGGAACTAACGACACTTACGATACACGACCTGAATTTGGCATGGACTGGGATGATTCAAAGGGACGTGATCTGGGCTAGGAACATGAGCTACACTTTGAACGCATGATACCTGGGACGTAGGGAGGGACACTCGCTTCAGAATAGGCTGGAAGTAGGAGCGTACATGATACCCAGGGTGCTCGCGGTGTTTGGGGATCTATCTTGATTGCCTCTACGAGCGACGAGGATTGACTTTGGAAATGCATGTCTTATTCAGCAGGATGATCTCAGCATAGTGGTAATGATGTTGTACGCCATCTATCTTCTTAATCAACATTTCTCATCAAAACGTCCGGGCCTGGGTAGTGATTTGGTGGTGGTCGCCACAACGGTATACCACAGGCTTTGACTTGATCCCCCGCATGCGCGAGAAACCCATCACATACTCTCCGCCACGTGGTGACCATCGGAGCCAGGGGCGTTAGAGCAACGCGGCTCGTGTCAATGCGGCTCGTGTCCTGCCCTGTTCAGTGCCGCCCAGCCACACGAGGCCATGACGTCGTCTGGACTCGAGCTCCCCTCGACGGAGGAGGATTCGAAACACGGTGAACTTACTGCTCTTCATCATTGTTTCCAATCTACTTTCGAATCGTGCTATTAGCGGAGTGAGTGTTGGTAGCAGCTTATGGAAGATCTGAAGAAGCAACAAGCCGAACTCGAAGGTACGTGGCAGATCTCTTGTGCTCAAATTATATGCAGCAAGCTCCAACAATCGAGCATCAGCC
The DNA here is from genome assembly GCA_002077065.1 of Cryoendolithus antarcticus. Lineage (NCBI taxonomy): Eukaryota > Fungi > Ascomycota > Dothideomycetes > Cladosporiales > Cladosporiaceae > Cryoendolithus > Cryoendolithus antarcticus. The sequence continues at coordinate 82,631 of NAJO01000038.1, read as the reverse complement.
ACAGCTTGTGAAGTATATGCTTCTGAAGCGAAGACATTATGGCGGTGCAGACCTAATGTCTCACTCGTAGAGATGGCCAGCGATGCTGCTATGATCATGCTGTAGCTCATGTCATCCAAGTTCTCACAGTACTGACACGATTCCAGCCGGCGTCCAGAAGATCAGTATGGTTGACAACGACCCAACCCCGAAGAAGACCCCGGCGAAGACTCCAGTCAAGGCGCCCGCGAAGAGCACGCCAGCGAAGCCAGCAGCAAGCACTCCGGCAAAGAAGCCTGCTCCAAGCTCGACGCCTGCCAAAGCCTCGACTCCTGCTGCGAAGCCCGCTGCTGCGAAGCCAGCTTCGTCAACTCCAGCAGCGAAGCCCAAAGCTCCTGCGAGTGCAGCTGGAGATGCCCCGGCTAAGGCACGCAATGCGATAGGCTCGAAAAAGCCCGTACCTGCTGCCGTCACCGAGTCGAAGAAGCCTGCCGCTGCTGCATCGCCTGCTGCCGCCAAGAAGCCTGCTGCTCCTGCCGCGGCAAAGAAGCCTGCGGAGTCTGCGAATGGCGCGGCAAAGTCTACAGCGGCGCCGGCGAAGTCTGCTGCTGCACCTGCAAAGAAGCCAGCCGCAGCTGCTAAGCCCGCTGGAGGTATCATTTTCTCATGTCGTGAGTTTCGGACATGACTGACTTCAAACAGGCGACGACGCAGTCTCAAAGACCACTGGTGCAGCCAGCAAGGCCGTCAACAAGACGACTGGCACAGCTGGCTCAGCAGTCAACAAGACTGCCAACACAGCCACAGGCACTGTCAATAAAGGCGTCAGTGGCGCCACCGGTACGTCAGCACCTGGCTTCGATTTCGGAGGCGACACGTCGTACACTGCGCAGCTTCTTCCCGCTTGGCTCACTTCCAGATGGAAGGCTGCGGATTATGCGTGCCGAGGCTGATGCTCTGCGATAGGTAAGCTCGACCAGGCGACTGGTGGTAAAACCGCGCCAGTGACAAAGAAAGTCAATCAGGCTACATCTGGCGCTGGGAAAGGTGTCAGTGATGCTAGTAAGTCTGCTACGGATGCTGCTGGCGCTGCGGGTAAGAACGTCAGCGATACTGCTGGTGGTGCCCTTGGTGACCTGAGCACTGCCGGCAAGGACACTGTTGGAGCCATCAAGAAGGGCGACATCAAGGGCGTTGGGAAGGGGGTTGTCGGTGGTGCCGGGAAGACTGTCTCTGGTGTTGGCAAGGGTGGACAGAAGACTGTCTCTGGTCTCGGCGATGGTGCCAATAATCTTGTCTCAGGTGCAGGCAAGAACTTAGGTAAGTCCAGCTGTGATCGCTTCTCGCATCAAGACCGTTGCTGACTCAACCAAGGCGACACTGTTGGTGGAGGCGCTGTTGGCAAGGGCATCAGCGATACAACGTCCAACGTCGGCAAGAGTGCTTCAGCCGCCACTAAAGGACTTGGCAAGACCGTTGGTGACACTACCGGTGCCATCGGCAAGGGTGATATCAAGGGCACCCTCGGCGGTGCTACAGGTGGCGTTGGAGACACAGCATCAGGTGTTGGTAAGGGTGTTGGAGACACGGTCGAGGGTGTAAGTTGATCAAATGTTATCCGTATGTGACAATGCTGACGACGGCAACAGGTCGGTGACAGCGTAGGCAACATGCCGTACATGCCCAAGCGTGTTGGCGGCGCAGTTGGCGGCGTCACAAAGGGTGCAGGCGATGCAGTATCTGGTATCACTGGCGGCGCAGGTGAGGGTGTTGGTAAGATCGGCAAGGGTGATGTCATCGGCGGCGTTGGCTCGACACTCGGAGGCGTCGGCAAGGGTGTTGGTGGACTCGCGTCCGGTGTTTGGGGAGGTATCTCAGGTAGCCATAAGGGCAAGGCTGAGACCGCGAAGGCAAAGGGAGAGGCCGCAGGTAAGGAGGCTGAGGGTGAGGCAGAAGAGGGGAAGAAGGAGGGTGGTGGGTTCTTCTGATGAGAGAGTGGAGCAGGAAAGTATCTCAGCTAGTCGTGGGTGTCAGGGCTGATGTTTCCAAAGAGCAGAAGGGTTTCAAGAGTACTATGGTGCAGAGAGTGTACAGGAATTCAATCAAAAGCTTCGCCTTGGCAGAAATACATTTACACCCTTCGTGCCAGGTAGGTGCTACAGGAACTCCTTCATCCGCACCCGAGTGAGTAGCATCCGTGATCCATCCAATTTGCACTCGCTCGTTCAACTGCAGATATGGCCAAGGAGATGCCGATCTGCCTGTGTTGTGACCCGTCCTAGTTGTCCCGCCTCCACGATGGCATCTTCCTCGGGATCTCTTCTGTGCGCTCGCTGCTCTTGTGCGTGCGATGAGTGGGGGGCACGTAGCCAGGTGTGAGGCTAGTGCGTAGCTTGCGAGTAGGTGGCGTAGGCATGCGTTCAGCTATGAAGCCACTGTAGCCCTGTGATGGTCTGAAGATGACCGGGTGCTTCAACTTGACTTTACTTGGCATCTGCGATTTCATGTTAGAAGTGGAACTATCAATATCGGTGGGCGAGCGTAAACTTACTTTCGCCTCTTCCGCCGTACAGTTTTGCATGGCTGCCAGGATCCATCTACCAGTGGCTTCAGCCTCGTCGTTGTACCGCTTGATCTGCTCCGCCGTGAACCTGGGCCTGACCCGAGACTTCGTTTCGTATCCCGTCTTTGTCACAGCAACTCCAGCGTCGTAGTCCGCGATGATGCCAACCTCAGCAACCTCCCCACCACATGCCTGCGGCGCTTCGTCCTGAGCGGCGCCCTGCAGCTCGTCAATGGAACTGCGCACCTCAGCTAAGGCCTTGTCGATAACCTTGATGCATTCCTCGAGCGTATTGTTGATGTACAGCTGGGCTGCTTGGTCGACCCGATCGCCCAAACTTTGATCGACAGGTGAGCCCATCTTGTGTGCGCAGCTGTGGTAGATATGTGTTCAGTACAGTGCTCAAAACTGATGATAAGATCGCACATTTACGTGCTGCTTGGCAGGTTTCGATCTTGCAAGTGAGGAAGGAACCACCGAGCTTTGTGATGAAAGTGAAGACAACTTCAGCGGGAAGTGATCTCGACCACCACTTTGAAGTGAAGCTGTGACTCGTGTAGATGATATAGCTTACCTCGTAGCGCAAGCTGCGCAACCTATCAGTCCGTATAGATCATGTCGCGAATGCAGCCACCGAGGGAGATCTTACATGGAGTGCCACGGTGGCTCTGTTCTGTACTCCAGCGCTCTTCATCGTGAGTATAACGCGCTCATATCCCATGTAGCTCCACATGTTCACGGCTTCGAGACGGTACAGTCTGGCTTCGCTACCTTACCTACGTCCCCTCTGCTGCCTGACCAAAGTCAGCAGATACCCATATGCGGACCGAGTACAAAACTATGGCATATCGTCAATGACCTCGAGCAGACGCTACTGGCAGCTGGGCATCGTCCAGATTTCGTAAAGACTCCGTCTTCGACGTACTTCCGCAGCAAGCTGCAAGCTGAGAATACCTTAGCGATGATAAACGCGATCATCGTCGCACAGCACTGTATCCCCGGCAGCCCTTTTCACCAAATACGCTGCATAACTGCTTGGAGCGGGACGAATCGTGAAAGTAGGGCTATCATTGTAGCCGCTAACTGGTCGCCTGGCTAAGTGTCCCATTCGGCCATTGCGTCGTCCCGGGAGTGCTGGTCTGAGATCGAAATGTAAGGCTTCGCTTGATTGCAGAGTTCGGTCACTTGCTCCCTCGCATCGATGAGCGCGGTCTCGACGCGCAGGAAGACTTACGACAAACGTTGAAACGCATGTTGAAAGCTGCTGTAGCAAGTTGAACCAATTGAACGGTAAACGCGTTGAGTGAGTCGCGATAGCGTTTCGGTTCTTGCCCGGCTCTATGCTCAGCCTTCGCAAATAGGCGTTAGCTGCAATTGTATGGCCGAGAGTTGCTCACTGCTCGACAGTATTCCGACCTCACGGTCGATTGAGGAGGCTGAGGCGAGTAAAAGGAGCTTCGAAGAACAGCCATGCATCCTGATCTGTGACAATATCGCACGACCCAGGCGAACGATGAACCAGCTCTCACCGGCAACCGCGGACCTGACTTCCGGAGGATCGCTTCTCCTCTGATCGTGTCAGCTCATCCACGAGACTGCACACACATTACCTCTGATGGATCAATTGGAACGATCGACAACAAGCTGCCAGCCCCTTCAGTCGTACCAATACATGCGGTCGACCTGACTTCCCACAAGCTTGGAGGTCGCACGCCACAAACCTTCGTTCGAGATGTGTAGCGAACGCATCGGACACTGGTCGGACCGTCTGATCACCAGCCGCAGTCCAGCCGCAACCCGTCACGAACTCCGCAAACCTGCGGGGACTCCACAGTGGTACATTCGGCCAGAACCAGAGATCGTGATGCTGGATGTCGTTTCACGTTTCTATCAGGTTGGAAGAGTGCGTCCTTGCAGCCTCATCAGCGCGAACTAGTAAATCGAATGCGAAATTCTCGATGCTCGAACGCTGCAAGGAAACAGCCTAAAGACGTCACTTCTCGCAGCTGTGGAGGACCAGTCCGAAACTGCAGCGTTCAAGGGCTCTGTTTTCCCCACATCTCACGCACTCTAGCTCGTCGTCCCGCGCTGCCATTCGCCAACGTAACGATGAAATGTTCATCCCCCATCCGTGCCCGAATACGTGCCGAGTGCTGGGCAAGCTGCACGTCCTTCTGCGGCGTGTAGACGAACGTGTTGGCCATGTGCCGTGCGCGTGATGGCGCTCGCTTCTTTGCTGTTCCCCTCAACTTGGCGCGTGTCATCAATAAGCTCCAGTATAAGTCCTTAGCTTGCGCTCTTAGGCTTGCTTCGCGCTCTTTGTCGGCTTTGACTCGACTGAACTGACGCTACTTGGACTGCTACTGGATTTCCGGACTACTGAATTTCAGCCCATTGAGATGGAGAAACACATGGAGAACGGCGTTGCGCACAAGGAGATGCTGCACGACCATGATGTCTTGGGAAAGGATGTCACACGTGAAGAGGCGATGCACTTCGGTGCATTGACCGAGGAGGAGCTTGTCATCGAGAAGAAGCTGCGCCGAAAGATTGATGCGCTTGTTATGCCCATCGTCGTCAGCGTCTATCTGATGTGAGCGACGAAGTATCTCATAGGTCTGGGATCGTCAAGAATGTTGTGCTGATTCTAGATAGGAATTACATTGATCGTAACAATTACGCCGCCGCGAAGTTGCAAGGTCTCGTGGAGGAGTTGGATATGACGCCGGATCAGTAAGATTGTACATCCTGAGGCGGTCGAATGAGCTCCTCACTGACTCTCGTCGAGGTATCAAACGGGTCTATCGATCTTGTTCGTTGGCTACGTTCTCATGCAAGTCCCATCAAACGCTGTCCTCAACTACGTCGGGCGGCCATCGTGGTACATCGGCTTCTTCACGCTACTTTGGGGATTAGTGTCACTTGTTACGAGCCAAGTGCAATCGTACAAGTCGATCATCGGGGCTCGCTTCGTTCTTGGTCTCGTGGAAGCGCCATTCTTTCCCGGCGTTCTGTTCTACCTATCGTACGTGCTGAGCGTTTCCGACCGCATCTGCACGGTCAGGTTGCTGTGTGCTAACTCTTGACAATAGGAAATGGTACACAAAGTCGGAGTTGAACTTCAGAAGTGAGTACACCCCCTTGCGACTTGCTATCAAACGTGACTGCGACTAACGCCGGGTCCAGTGGCCCTGTTCTACTCGGGTAGTCTTGTCTCCGGCGCTTTCGGGTCTCTCATCGCCGCCGGAATCTTGAGCGGCTTGAACGGCGCGCGAGGGCTAAGCGCCTGGAGATGGCTGTATATCATCGAGGGCGCGATTACGATGGCCCTGGGCGTGGTCGTGATCTTCTTCCTGCCCGATTTCCCAGACACCTGGAAACGGTTATCGCCCGAAGAACGCCGAGTAGCGAACAGGAGACTCGCGATCGACGCTGCGGAGGCTGACGTGGATGTTGGGGGAGCTATGTCGCAGTTGCAGTAAGCCCTGTGCTCATGCTAATCTTAGGAATCACGAAGTGCTGACATGACTCTAGGGGAATCAAGCTGGCGTTCACCGATCCAAAGACATACGTTCTCGCCATCGGCTATCATGGTATTACGGGAGCGGCTGGCTTTCAGGTAAGTTTCTCGAGGCCATCATAAATGGATCGGCGCTGACTTCTCCAACGAATTTCTTCCCCACGCTTACGAGGACCCTCGGCTTCGACAACATACCGAGTCTGCTGCTTTGCGCACCTCCCTACATTTTCATGGTCTTCTGGTCACTCGGACACTCCCACATGAGCGACAAGCTGGGCAACCGTTTCTGGTGAGCGCCTTGAATTAGCGGAGTGATCGATCTAGGTGGCTGATGCAGAATATCCAGGTTCTACATGTACCCGGTACCGATCGTGCTTGTCGGAGTAAGCTCGACCCTCCTTAGCAGCATCTGTATTCATCAGGACGCTGACGTTGACTGTAGTGCTTCTTATTTATGTTCACCAATTCGTTCGGGGCTCGCTACTTGTGAGTATTGTCGTCTTACGGGTGAGGAACGATGTGCTGACCCGCTCAACAGTTCTCTATTTTTGGTTAGACCGACCCCAGGCCCCTACCCCTCGACCGTGGGCGTTCATGGACCCTACTGACCCGCCTCTAGCTTGTATTTATCTTCGCGATGAATGGCACAGTACGTACCTCATCGTCGCCGTCGTCCTGGATGCCTCCCGGGGGGCGGGCTTTGCGATAGCCCAGGGGGTCTATGTAGTTCATGCTGACTCTCGCAGATCTACGCCTGGATTGCGAACTCGATTCCACGTCCTCCAGCCAAGAGAGCCGCCGCTCTAGCCTTCATCAATAGTGTTGGCAACGCCGCGTCGATTTGGGTAAGTCTAAAAAGACCCCAGACATGCTAGAATGACAAACTAACGACCTCCGCGACTCCGTTCACCTATTTTGCCAAGACTTCTCCGCACTACATTCCGGCTATGGGGATCATCGTGGGGCTTGTAAGTGGTCCCGAAGTTATTTGAGCCGTCATGTGCTGATCTTATGCACTAGACCGTCGTAGCAGCCATCTGCGGCTTCATACTGCGAACGATGCTCGTCCGTGACAACAAGATGCTCGAGAGAATGGACGGACAAGACACAGAGCTCACGGAGAAGGACTTGAAGCGTCTGAGGAAGACCGCTGAGGTCGAGGGCATCGATATTGCCGCAGCGAGGCAGCTGCAGAAGGGCTACAGATACCTGATCTGAGTGTACCCACATACAGGACCTCTAGCGTTGCATGTAGCAACACCGAGGAGCTATTACGGCGCCCAGACACTTCAATATCAGCAGCGTTGCAGTGCAAAACTGATGTCGTTCACTCACATCACGTGCATGAAGTCTCAAGCCCGGGTCTTGGCATTGACTACCTACACACCTCAGCTGCACATACATACTTGCACGCTTGTGCTTCCCAGCAGCTTACACATTGGATACAGATCTCCTGGAATAAGTGTGCATCCTCGTCAAGGGCAATGGAGATCGACAAGCATGGACCACAAAATGTTTACCACCTTCGGCTCCGTCTGGGTAACCGCGCTGTCTCGAATACATCTTCGAACCTCGTCAATGATTGGAATGCGATTATATGAGCTTCAATGATGTACCTCCGGCGACGATTGACTGGCCCTCACGCCAATTTTGCGCACAACGACTGACACAAGCCGCCGTCGCGATAGAACCGAAAAGTGTCTTTTCGCATAGTGAGGTCACGATATGCGCGTACTGGTCAGTATCTAAGCGTTCAAGACAGCTTTTACAAACTGGCAGCACGGTTCGGCTCTACTAGAAAGGTAATGTAGATTAATCACACGAATCAACCTCCCACCGAGGCGCCTCGCGAATATGGCCAGACCTATCGCGTCCTGTCGTCAATACAGACAAACCCGCCTATCCACGCGCTAGCTGTACCGTTCATCTACAATCTGATCGCATGCTGGATGGAGCGTTCTCGCATCGTTGCAAGACTGGTATTGCCGCAAGGCTACCAAACACCACGACCCGTTCACCCCTGGATGAACGTGAGTCTCGCCTCGATCACGACTATTCGAATCGCGAGTAGTAGATTTACGTCTTGACTACAGTGACGGAGTTGTATCCGTCTCGAGTGCTCCCTGATCCGTCGTGACAGTGGTGCTTCTGATTTTGGCCACGATGCTTAGCATACTGCGGTAGTTGTTCCTACCATCCACAAACGAAGGTTTGGATCTGTACAGCACAGAGTAGGCTCATCGTATCACGCGCACGCCGAGTCCGAGAGAGGCACCTGATTACAGCAATATAATATCATCTGGGTGGAAGCGGCTTCGTCACCTAATCCCAGCCATAGGCCATGCGTTCAGTCTCTGCCAAGACAGCTTACTATCCAGCGAGCACGATCGCGCACGACTCAACAGCTGCGTTCCGGGAGACTGAAGATTGGTTCGCCATTCAGGACCAATAAGTGTGTGAACGAATTTGATGATCTCTAGTCGACTGACTCGATACATCAGCAGTATCAGAACGACAACGCTGGTTTGTAGTGCCGCCTTGAGAATGGCTGTCAATGAATGGATACTTGGCCTGCTGGAGTCTGGCCGGAGTCGACAGTATGTGATAGGTCGTGGTAGCCGCGTTGACGTGGAAGAGAGCTGGTTGGCGACTTGCTTACCTGCCCTGATCAATGTCGAGTACTCTCGGCTCAGCAGATTGGGATGTAACTCCATCTGTGGCTTGCGTACATATAGTCTTGTTCTGTTTAAACATGGCTGCTATGCAGCCATCGCTTGTCAGGCATCAAATTGACAGGCCTGAGGCTCCAGAACTTCGAGAACACCACCTTACCAAACGAGGACCTCATAAGCACATGCCAAAACGTGATTGCCAAACCCTACACGTATACTATTACAGACTTCCGTCACTGTTGAAATAGCGTGGCGTTCAGGCGGCTGCTTTGGAACGACTGACATCCCACTTCTTGCTGCGCTGCATCCATCAAGACCACTCGAGGAGCGAGCACTGGGTGCACCGATAATACCCACCCCCAGATCACTCCTCATACACTGGCACTGCTCCACGTCTCTTCTCAGTGAAGGACCATGGCAACGCCGTATCAAGACGATGGGCAGCAGCAATGGGCTGCTGAAGGGCAACCCGATGAAGGGTACTCCGAGAGCACGGCAACCACAGCAGTGCCCGTAGGAGGCAAGAAGAAGCGAGCCTACGCTGGTCAAGCGTACGAATTCGGCGCAGGCGGCAACGCAGCGCCAGGCGGACTAGGCGCCGCTGGCGGTCAGCCCCCTGCTGCTGTAGGATATGGCGGAGCAGCGGGGTACGGGGCAGCGCCTGCGGGAGCGGCATCATACGGGCAGCCAGGGTCATATGTTGCTGGTCAACCAGTGCCATACGGCGCGCCAGGCTCCGCAGATCCAAATGCACCGCCAATTGCACAGCCACCGGGTTACGGACAGCCACAGTACGGGCAACCACAGCCAGCATATGAGGCACCACAACAGGGCTATCCCGTACAGACACCTGGAGTCGCAGGAGTGACGCAGCAATTCGGTCAAATGGGCGTGGGAGCGCAGCCATTGCCAGCAGCTCAGCAGCCTGGACTTCAAGGCGGCCTTGCACCAGCACAGAGACTCAACCCGCTTATACCGGTGGACATTAGCGCACAGGGCGCGCCATTCCATGTCAGCGACCTAGACCTGCCGCCGCCACCTACAATACTGCCGCCGAATGTGAGCTGAGATCTTAGTGCTGAGACATGCGAATTGATGACTGACTCCAGACATAGTCCTCTGTTACGCCGTCACCACATGCCAACTGTCCCCCGAAGTACGTCCGATCAACGCTAAATGCTATGCCGACAACCTCCTCGCTTCTCAAGAAAAGCAAGCTTCCTTTCGCACTGATCATTCAGCCATATGCCACATTACACGATGCCGAAGACGACGTCCCGGTGCAGTACGATCAGGTCATTGCCCGCTGCCGAAGATGCAGGACCTACATCAACCCGTTTGCCAGCTTTCTAGACCACTCACATAGGTGGCGCTGCAACATGTGCAACCTTACAAACGACGTACCTCAGAGCTTTGACTGGGACGGTGCTAAGCAGCAGAGTGTCGACCGCTGGCAAAGACCAGAGTTGAACTACGCAGTCAGCGAGTTCGTTGCACCTCAGGAGTACATGGTGCGAGCGCCACAGCCACTGATTTACCTGTTCCTGTTTGATGTGAGCTACGCGGGCGTGACGAGCGGCTTGCTTGCGACATCAGCTCGATGCATACTCGAGAGCCTCGACCGCATACCGAACACTGACCGACGGACGCGGCTTGGTTTTATGGCTGTGGATAGCTCGCTGCACTACTTCCAGATTCCCAGGGACGAGAGCGAATCGAGCGACTCGCGAATGCTCGTCGTCAGTGATCTTGATGAGCCATTCTTGCCAACACCCGATGACCTGTTGGTCAACCTCAGCGAAGCACGCTCAAACATCGAAACGTTCCTGGGCAGACTACAGGGCATGTTCGCAAGCACTCAGAACTCTGGCTCAGCCATGGGCTCCGCGCTCAGAGCTGGCCACAAGCTCATCTCGCACGTCGGCGGCAAGATGGTCGTGCTCTCTGCTTCACTCCCCAATACCGGCTTTGGTAAGCTCGATATGCGGGAAGACAAGAAGCTCCTCGGAACGTCGAAAGAGAACGCACTCTTGCAGACACAGAACAGTTTCTATAAGAGCTTTGCCGTCGAGTGCAGTAAGACGCAGGTCTCGATCGACATGTTCTTGTTTTCCGCGCAGTACCAGGATGTCGCATCACTGAGCAACTTGCCGCGGTACACTGGTGGTCAGACCTACTTCTACCCTGCTTGGAATGCTGCACGAACGGAGGATGCGATGAAGTTCGCGACCGAATTTAGTGACTACCTAAGTGCTGAAATCGGGCTCGAGGCAGTGCTCCGCGTGCGCACGACGACTGGCTTGCGGCCAAGTGCCTTCTACGGCAACTTCTTCAACCGCTCGTCAGATCTTTGCGCGTTCCCTGCTATGCCTCGTGATCAGGCGTATGTGGTCGAGATCGCAATCGATGAGTCCGTCACGAAAGCGTTCGCTTGCTTACAAGTGGGTGTGCTACACACGACCTGCAACGGCGAGCGAAGAATCCGAGTGTTGACCTTGTCGATCCCCACGACACAAAACCTCGCTGAGGTATACGCCTCTGCTGACCAGCAGGCGATCACGGCATACTTTGCACACAAGGCGGTTGAGCGAGCACTGAGCTCAGGCTTGGACGCAGCACGCGACGCTGTGCAAGCTAAGATGATCGAGCTTCTTCAGACTTACCGAAAAGAACTTGGTGGTGGCAACATGGGTGGAGGCGGACTACAGTTCCCGGGTAATCTGCGAGGCATGCCAATGCTGTTCCTCGGTCTCATGAAGAACGTGAGTAACCATTCTTATCCTTGACTCACTCAGATACTGACAACCTCCCAGCTCGGCCTCCGCAAATCCGCTCAAATACCCACCGACCTCCGCTCCGCCGCCCTCTGCCTTCTTTCCACTCTCCCGCTTCCCCTGCTAATGCAGTACATCTACCCGCGGCTCTATAGCTTGCACGACATGCCCGACGACGCCGGCTTGCCACATCCCGACCACGGCGCTATCGTCATGCCGCCAGCTCTGAACCTTACATCCGGCAACCTTGTGCCATATGGTCTCTACCTGCTCGATGACGGACAGACGCAATTCCTCTGGCTTGGTCGCGATGCTGTGCCTGCACTTATCAACGACGTGTTTGGCACTGGGGACAAGAACGCGCTTAAGCAAGGCAAGACGAGTCTCCCAATGCTAGACTCGGAAATGAACGAGCGTGTAAGGGCTGTGGTTGAGAAATCTCGGGATCACAGAGGCAAGGGTTGCGGAAGCGTTATTGTACCACCACTGTACTTGATCAGGGAGGACGGCGAGCCGAGCTTGAGACTCTGGGCGCAGACGCTCCTTGTGGAGGATCGGGCTGATCAGGGTGTTAGTGGTGCTCAGTTCCTGGGCGTGCTGAGGGAGAAGGTCGTCACTTAGAAGTGAGGGAAATGCTCGTAGTGGCATTGGTGCAGCGACCTTTTGTGAGAAGATAAATCAATACTTGTGACAAGCTGATCCAGATCACAATGAAGCAGGTTTGGAGTTCTTGCATTGAAAGACTTCTTCAGCCTCTGTTCTCACCGATCATCGCTAGCTGTCGCTGTACTGCTGACTACCGTGCGCCAGGCACTATCGAGACTCTGGAGCCACGGCCTGGACAGCGCTTTCTGGCAACGATGCCCTTTTCCGACTCAATCTTTGCTGCATTGCACCTGTCGTCTCGCCCAGACATGCTGTGCCACCCAACGGAGGAAGCCTCGGGCAGAGGACTCCGTTGAAATCGACGGCGCGAACGTGGCTCCGGCTGGTGAGTGGCTGACTAGCAGGCTTTCCCTCTCGTTGGAAAGCACGCATGTTGCTCGATTTCGGCGGCTGACAGCTCCGAGCATATCAGGCTTGTGCCATCTCTGGGTGAATGTGCGGTTGACTCGATCAATGGACGTCCGAACCCTGCCTCCCGGCCAGGGAATTGAATTCGAACGCCTTCCTCGACTCTTCTGACGATACGTCTTGATAATCGTCCACAAAGCAGCCGATACCGAGGTTGCCAAACACCTCACTCATTCCTGAGCCTGCTCGAGGACGCACGTTCGCCACGTTCCCGAACTGCGCCATTCATCCTCAAACCCGGCTCGAGTCCCAGCTGCCACTCCCCGTCTCCACATCCACCCTTGGACCCTTCGGCATCCCACGACCATACTCCCTCCCAACGCCACTCCGCCGCGCCATCATCTCCCGCTCCCTCTGCCGGACGCGCTGCATATAGCTCGCCTGACTCTGCTCGCCTTCGACTCGGAAATCGCCTGTGGGACGAGTCGGGTCATGCGCAGATGTGTAGTAGTGGTGGCCGACTGCGTAGGCGCATGCTACGCCGAAGGCGGCCGCGACGATGACGACTGCTACTGTTGCGCTGGCACTGAGAGGCATTGCTGTGGGCTATGAATACCGTAGGAGTGATGCCGAGTCGAGTGTGAAGGGAATTGCTTGGCTGAGTCGTAGGTGGTGATCTCTCTGGTCCTTAGCTTCAGTCAAGGCAGCAGGATGATGAGAGTAGTCTAAGTAGTGAAGCCGGTGTGAGTGTCTTGCAGATATCCCATCGGTCGCATAGCCATCAAAATGGTCGTGCTCGTGTTAGCATGACCCTTACGCCCAACGTGTGCAAGGCCCGCAGCATGACATCGGCTGCGCGAATAGTTGTGAAGTCAAGGAGCAATGACAGTAACCTTTCCATCCGAGATGCCGATGTCTTATCCCAAATAAGCAACACATTGAATGAGTACTGGAATGTCAGCATGCTCATGCTCCGCACCTGTGAGGTGTGGTACGTATTCCCACGTGTAGCTTCGAGCTGACGACGCCTGATGTCGCGGCTTGCGGGTTCGCACCACCTCGGATCTTGAACATCAGCCACACCACAGGCCACATACGGCAGAGTGACAAATTAGAAAGGAATGTGTAGAGGCAGTCAGAAGTGATTTACCTTTCGGGAAGCAGCAAGTAAAAGGGCAAAACGCAGAAGTACCGTTGACAGCGGTAAGCTTTGCTGTACCCTTGTACCCAAATTCAGGCCTTCCCGGAACAAGACTGGAGTCTATAGAAGGGTGTAGTAGTGGTGACCCGTCATGGAGGTGCAGGACGCTACGAAGAGCTTCGTATATGATGCTCCGGATTCAAGGCTGTTCCGGTTGTTCCATCTGGATCTTAACGATGAAGGTGAAGCGCTGTCCGGCAGGCTTCTCACTACGAGATTTGGAGGTACCTTTCCTTTACAGGATCTCCCCAACGCGTTCATCGGGGCCGTTTTGCTCGACACAGGATATCATGTCAAGATGGCTATGACCGGCTCTTTCGGCTATACCGCGCTTTCCTATACCTGGGGCAAGGAACCCGGGCGTTATCCTCTGTGGCTCGCGACTGTAGCGAATAAGCTGGATAAGGACAAACAACCGATCATTGACGCAGAGCCGGACCGCAACGGCAATATATGGATCACGGCAAACCTGAGAGACTTCCTTCTACAGATGCGGAGACAAAAGTGTAACCACTTCCTATGGATCGATGCTATTTGTATCGCGCAGCATTCAGATGCAGACAAAGACGTTCAGATCCCCAGAATGCGTGACATTTTTTTTACTGCCGAGCAAGTCTGGGTGTGGCTGGGCGATGCCAGCTCTGCACAGAGCGAATGGATCAGCAATCTTCCCGAAGTGAACGTTAAATTGGGCGTCTTGCACGATAGATCTAGGCCCAAAGATCGACAGGCATTTGATGTATGGCTATCAGCTACATTCAGCAATGTAGGGCTGCCTCAGCCCTCCGATCCCTTCTGGCAGACAACGTCACAGCTCTTGATGCTGTCATATTGGCGGAGACTGTGGACACTGCAAGAGCTTAGTGTGGCCGAGGGGCTCGCCTCCAGGGACGGGGAAATCTTGCGTACAAGCCGCCAAAAGCGGAAATCCTGTATGGTAGTCACCGTGTGGAATGGACTCTGATGGAGAACTTCGTTTCCGCCATTGAGCGACTAGAGTTGAGCGAATGGCTGAAATCAAGGCAAGCGGTTGAAGTTATGGAGGATCTGCATGCTATTCGCGGTCTTCTCGAGATACGAATGTGTCGAACTAATACGTTTGGTTGGACAGTACCTCTCGATACGTTACTCTTGGCTACAAGGCGACGGGAAGCCACCAAGCCCCAAGACATGGTGATTGGTATGCTTGCCATGATGGACCGCGCGACGATACGGAAGCTTGCACTGAGTTCTTCGATGCCAGCCAGCCAGGTCTTCTCCATCTTTGGACGTCACTACATACAGCATGAGCCACGGGAATGCTTACTGAACCATGTCGCTACTCGAGGCAGGCTTCAGGGATTACCGTCTTGGTGTCCAGACTTCTCCTCCCGCGAGATCACTTCCGCGATAGGCTCGAGATTGTTTGGTCGGAATGCAGACCGAGAATACAATAAGGCAGCGAACATGCCTTGCGCAGGATTCACTGAGAAAGGCAAATGGGCAATCCCGAGACACGGCCTTGGTTTTGGGCGCGTGATGGTCAACCTGTTGACCGCAAAACATGGTTACACTGGCTTCTATAACACAGGCAATCCACGGAGCCTGCAACCAGTGGAGCGTAGCAATGCCATCCGCGCTAGTGGTATGTCGCTGGATGTGGTGACTGCTGTGATAGAATGCAATCCGGCAGCGGAGTCGATCCACTTTCTGACTTTCAACAGTGTACAACAGACACATGAGTGGGACAGACAATGTGTCCAACTGGCTCGAGAGACTCTTCCTGAGGGCAGCTCGGGGTTCGACATCTACGCTCGTACCATCACGGCCAATAGAATAACAACCAGCACGACAATCAGTGACGAAGCCTGGTATGACAGAGAAGCGCATGTGGATATCGCAGGGCGATACCTACGTTTTCGACAGTTCCTACAGGCGACTCTACATGCAGGAACTACGATATCGCCTGCCAACATGGACGCTGATACTTTGCGCTTCACTCAATGCCTGCAACAGATGAGCTGTCAGCGCCGGTTCTTCGCTACAAAGGGTGGAAGAATCGGGTTAGGAAGTGCTAACATGCAAGTCGGGGATAAGCTAGTCGTGTTCTTCTTTCGTCCGACACCGTATCTCCTGCGTCAGGTGAACCAGCAGACGTTGTTCGTTGGTGAAGCATATGTTATGGGCTTGATGTACGGTGAGGCTTTAGACATGCTCGAGCGTGGAGAAGTGGAAGAGACGCAGTGGATCCTAGCGTGACGAATGCGTAGAGCGACTTCTTGCTGAAGCTAATATACCCACTCTACAGCTAATGTCGACCAGGCGAGCGTGAAAGGACAACGGCCGACGGTAAATGTAGCAGGCCGACACGCTACTCGTGCATCTGGTCAGCTTCTGCCACTATCCAGATTTCACGAACGGAGACTAGGTCATCCTTCCAGGCTTCAAAATGGGTAAGATGCTACACTCCTTCGGTCGAAGTAGCTGTAGAGATCTTCTGGAACAGACGAACCCCAGTCTTATGCAAAGACACTCTACAGGTCGCGGACCCCGGCCACCTATCGATTGCGTCTAATCAGACGTTGCTTTCATGGACTCGTATTCAAGGGGAACTATCTTTGGCACTCATATCCAGTTGCTTATTGACTTCATCGTGGCACTCGGGCGTATCACTGCCGTGACTCATCGCCTTTCTGGTGCCTGGGTGTATGTCTGCAGACCGACCGAATTTCCTCTTCCGCCTGATCAATCAAGGCATCACTCCATGGTCAGCGATGACGATGCTCTCAGCATCGCAGATGCTCCATTGCCCGTCGAGTCTCCAAGCCAGTAGACGCAGAACGCCATATGAACTCCTCAATGGCCAGGGCTCTCAAACAGCAAGATTGGTCCTCGTTCATCCGGCGCCGTCAGCCAGTCGATCAGCGTAGATGTCGCATCTCCCAGCCCGTCTTGAATAGCTGACTGTCTCGCCAGCTCGACGGCCTCGGCTCGGACCTGGGGCGATGTAGTGCGGTGCGCAAGAAACAAGAGCCCGCCCGTGATGGCTACCTCTGGAGAAAAGTCAGGCGATTTGTCGAGCAATTGCGACGATTTCCACTGTCGCCGGCGCTCTATCACTGTTCTCCCCAACTCCAGGAACTCTTCCGGCCGGTCATCCCACGGTCGAAGGCGAGCTGGTCGCTTGAGATCGAGATGCAGCTCACTCAAGAGTTTTCTGTTGAGGAGCGAGTGGAGTTGCGACATGCGAAGGACCGTCATGATGTTGTGTTGCTCGGAGCCAGGTATATCGTTCTGTGACTCTCTACTCGCTTCGTACTGTTCGAGCAACGACTCGAGTTCCCCGTGGATGCCTTCATGCTCCAGTTCGAGGCGCTTCTTGCCCTTTCGAAGGTTCGAAGGTATAAGGTCGAGGGAAGTGTTTCGATACGGTCCCGATGCGGCGATGAAAATCCAGAGATCCACGCCGTATGGGATGCGCCGCGTGTAATTCCGGCGCACATCCTGCAGGGTTACGACGCGGTCAGTGTGGTCTCGAGAGTCGCGCCCGGCCATCGTCTCAGTACATTTAGCAGCAAGTCTAGGCTTCCGCTCGGTGTTGCAAATGCTAGCCCCGGCATCAAGACGGCCAAATAGAATCAAGATCTCAGTGAGATGCTCAACAGCACCTAGTCGTGCACGGCTGCTATCCCTCTGCCAGGCGTTCAGTATTGCGAGTCCATTCTCCATGTGCAGTAGCGCAGCATCTGGCCGACCATGGATCTTCTCAATGGCGTTAAAGATGAGGCAGCAGGTAAGCACGGCCTCATGCGATGGCATTTTTTCGCCTTCAATGTACCGCCGCAGTGCTTTACTGGCTTTGGAATAAGCCTCAAGACCTTGAGCTGATGGCTCTGGGTGCTCCCTTTCCTCCGGCCCTCTGCGGGTCTGCACGACAAAGTCGAGGTGTGCTTGACTGAGCGCCGTCACTGCATGTCGCACAACACGCTCTGAATGACATCGCTGTGGGACGACTCGATCCCAGAATCCCACCGGGATGAGCCCGCTGAGGTCCACGAGTGCGGTGGTGTGGTAGTAGTGCAGAGCATGTCGCTGAGCTGGGTCTCCTGATCCATATGACGGGATTGGGTGCTGCGCGATGCCAACGGTCGCCAGTGCCACGATCTCCGCGAAGTCATCTTGCTGACTTGAGCTTTCCCGGGAGTTGGTGAAGTCAGGCCAAGTACATCGCATGCCGCTGTATGTGCATCTTGAGCATTTAGGCTTGATCTCGTCACACTTGATTCGCCGCGTCCTGCATGTCCAGCAGCCGGTGGTGGATCGTCGAGTGCTTCTCCGTCTACGAACGTTATCGGGAGGCGGAGACATGGCTCGTCTAGGTCGTCTGTATTCGTTCTGGCATCCGTCGTAGAACGCCTTATAGATCTAGACTCAGTGGCAGTCGGCGATACTGGACTTAGCTAGGAATAGTGGCTCATCAAGCGCTGCTTGGCATGCAGCCTTGGTCATGTAGTGGATTGGACCGGTCCACGGCATAGCTTGAATTGCAGGTCGGTTACCGGTTCAGCCTTAATCCTTCGCCAACAGCGATCGCCCTCCCCGGGGAGCTGGAGATCCCTATAGCCATAAGTGTCCGAGCCTCTGAGAAGAAGTCGCCGATGTGTTGTTTGCTTTCATGCAAGGCATGACTCGTCCGCAGCACGTTGGTACTTACTGTGCGCAGATGGCATGAGATAGACCAGCGCTGCATCCTGATGAGCAGGGAAGTGATATCAGGGCGATGTCACTCGAACCGAGCCCCGGTTGCTGCGTGGAGAACTAATGCGTTACATCTGTCCCTCGTCAGCACATGCTCGCACGTTACACCGCGTCGCTTGCTGTGACACTGGGGATTCAGCCGCACTTTCGATATGATCGCCGCGGTCCAGGTTGACATTACGTGCGTAGGGAACGTCGGAGGAGCACGTTCCGATTTGCCTACAGCCTCAGTACCTTGAAACAGGTCATATCCATTTGATCAACTCGACATTTCCGTGCGGCTGGTCGAGCATAGACTCGATGCGTACGCAGTCGGTGGCGACGTCGATGATACTAGACGACGATAACAGAAATGATCGATCATGTGCGAGACTGCGAGTCAACGATATGTAGTTAGAGCGCCATTCTACAGTACACCTGCAAGCCTCAAAGCCTCCTCCAACCTCGTCTTGGTAGGCACGACAGGGCTGAGCTTAGCACCGCCCGCAACCGAGACATCTCGACATGCACGACATGTTACCGCATTTCGCTTTCGCAACATGAGTCAAGGTCAATCTATCCAAGTGCCATCCCCACGCATCGCATGCTGGTGACATTACCATGACGGTTACGGCCGCGGTAAAGCGCAAGTCTGGCTTATTGATCCCGATCCTTTAGCAGATGCATCCCAGGCAGGCCGGGGGCCGACCGCCAGGGATATCAAGCAACAGTACGATCTTCATCAGGAAGCATGCTCCTCTGACAGACTAAGCTGCAGGTCGCAGGGGCAGACGCTCATACGAATTGCTTGGCTGATTTGGGGCCAGGAATCAAGGTCGGACACAAGAAACCGCGGTCGGAGTAGCACGGTGAGCATCGGAACCTTAGTGTCGGCACTATAGGTAGGGGCGATTGACAATAGACATACGCAGATCAATCGCGCAATTCGTCCATACTCGCGACTCACAAGTCCGCAATAGTGCTACTTCCCCCCGCCTCAAACTCACTCAATACCTGCGTTCCCACCACAGCCCCCGCATCATCCAGATACACAGCCGCCACCACGCTCAAGCCATGGAACGGCGCGTACTCGTACTGCAGACTCTGCACTAACTCCCCATCCCTCACTAAGCTGTCCTCATGCCCGTTGTAGCTCATGTCCGACTTGTACGATCCCACGACTCTTGACGACGAGACTTTGCCGTCATTATCGAGTTCTTGCTCCACGATGTCGCCGTTCTGAGCGAGGATGCGGTTCGTATGCGCGTCGCCTTCGTAGTTATTGACGGAGTAGAGGATGTTGTTATCGAGGTCGAAGGAGCGCTTTGTTTGTGTACTGCTGGAGGAACCGGTTGCGCCGGTCAAAGCACCGGTGGTACTGTTGACGATTGTGCCGAGATCTTGGCCCAGGGTTGCGATCACGGGGTTTAGGTCGATTGAGCTGAGCGCATCGTCGACCATTGCTAGGACGTTCTCGAGGCGGGCTTCCAGCAGGACTTTGGCGCTGACGTTCTGGATGAGCAGGTTGACGCGGTCGATTGAGAGGTCTACGCCGGCGTTGAATTGCAGCAGCTTGAGGACTTGTAGGTCCAGGTTGATCTTGGCTGTAAGGTTGTCGACTTCGATGTGGATCTCGCCTACGGAGACGGAGGCGTTCAAGAACACATCTGCGTTCTGCTTTGTGATCTGATCCGTGTTGGTGTTATCCGTCGCGTAGACTGCGGAGTCGCCGTCACCTTCGAGGGTCAAATTGTAGCCCACGAATCCGCCTGAGGAGGTGGGTGTCGCTGATGAGCTCACTGCCGTTTGCGCGTGGACTGATGTCAACAGTGTGAGCGCGAACGCAGATGCGCACTTGACGGAGAGAGACAGCATGATTCGGCCTTTGTCGCTGTGCTGGTCGGAGGGCTTAATTGTCGTGAACGATAGCGCAGATGTCAAGAGAGAAGCAGAATGGCAGGTCAGTCGCGCGACAGCATCACAGTCGCCGCAAGCAACTTTTACCCAGGCGAAGTCGAGACCATCTCCGCACGAGAGACATCATCGATCGTCAAATCTTACGTTCGGTTGTCTGGGCAATCACGTCCAACGTGCGTTCTCCGGTGTGCCTCGCATCAAGCTCTCATCCTGGTATAACCGTTGATGAAACGGTAGCCCTGACGGCCCGAGATTTGACAGGGCTTATATCCCCGCAATGTTCCACGTGCGGTCTTACCACCACCCGTTATGGACCAGGACTTTCACTAGGAGATTAGAATGATGCAATGGCGGCATCGTTGTGAGAAACGGTATTGCGCGGTCTGGCTCGGCTGCAGCAGATCAACCGGCGATGCGAGGGAATTTGTTGTTGCGCAAGTTGAGAACTTCCCTCCGCTATCCAGTGCCTCAATCACCGTAACATACGAATCCTCCTTGGAATCGCAAACACAGGATGGCCGGTTCGATAATTGCGCGCATATGCGCAGTCGGTCTCCTCGCTCTCCAAGTCTCCGCGCAGACTGGGGCCACAACCACACCTCCCTCGACCACTTTCGCCGGTAACACCACAAGCGCGAGACCGACATCGACTGGCAGTCCCAGTGGCAGCAGCGGACGCTCAGATATCCCCGATGTGTACCTCAATGTGCCAGAGTTGCACGTTGGCCGGATCGAATTGGACGTCGACAACTTGCAGGCCGACATCAACCTGAACGCCCAAGTGGCAAACCTGGTGACGCTCAACGCTGGTGTCTCGGTCGGGATCCAGAAGGTGAACATCACGATCGCGGATGTGGATGCACAGCTTGAGCTTGTCATTCGATTGGGTATGTGTCTCTTAGTCCGCAGTAGTACGGATCGTTTTCTGACATTCTTCCAGGCAACCTTGTCGACATCGTCAACCGCGTCTTCCAGTCTCTCGACCTCAACCCTCTCCTCATCCAGACTCTCGACACGGTCACCGGCGTAATCACCGAAGTCGTTGGCGCAGTTGACGGTCTTCTCGGCTCCATCACTCAAGGCGGCTCGACCCTGAACTTCCTCGTCGACAATCTCGGTAACATCGTCCAAGAAGTCGGTGGCGTCAGCAGCATCGTTGGAAGCTACACCCAAAACATGACGGATACCGGTGTGACGCAGGATCTCGGCAACGGCTTGGTGCAGAAGGTCTTCCAGTACACCCCTCTGAATGCGTTGGTGAATGTGGTGCTCAACACAGCTGGCCAGGTCGTGCAGGCGACTGTTCAGAAGAAGTCAGGAAGCAGTAGCAGTGCCACGGCCAGTGCGACGAGCGTTGCTAGCACTGTGGCTAGCTCGACAGCAGCGGCTACATCCACCAGTACATAGTCGAACATGCGATAATTTGCCAGGCCCCAGATGATTGGTGGTGGTAACGCTTGTCCGTCCTCGCTCGGACGTAATTCAGTACGTTTGCGATATGTTGTGCTGTAGAAGGGAGTCTTCCGATGCCCCATCCACAGGACCACTCGTGACGTCGTCTTCGTCGTACTTGAGATCAGCAAGAAAGTCTCGCAGCTTGCCCAGTCGCTCTATGTCATTGTTTGGGTCAGAGAGAAGTGGGAGGCCGTCTACAGCTGTGCCCTTCATGAGTCTTTGGCCCACAGGTAAGCACGAATCGAAGTCAATGATCGCTGCGTTGCCTTGACTATCGATGCATACGTTCTCGGGCGAAATGTCGTTGTGCGCTAGTCCAAGGCTATGCAGATGCTTTGCAGCCGATGAGACATCGTGGAAGATCTTCTCGCGTTGTGAGTCTGGTACGCGATGCTCGGCGTAGTCAGCCAGGCTGCAGAAGTACCGCTTGAGGCAAAGCTGAGTGATGCGGCCGTCTTTGACGATACAGCCAAAGTACTCCACGATATTCGGATGCGGATGCTGGGAAAGCTTCTCCAATGCCGTTGCCTCGTTCAGTAGGCAATCCGCCACAAAGGTTCTCCCTGGCTTGCAGTCCTCGTAGGTGAAAGCGGGTGCCTTCAGGTAGTGTTCGGCAAGGTCGAAGGATGGTGCCAAGGTAAAATTAGGAGGGAACAGTGGATGAATGTTCTCAGTCGGTACTGGTTTCAGGTAGTCCACAATTGAGACGTCGTCAAGCTCCTTGATCCGATGCTCAGCCTTGCCAGCGAAGGCTTTGCCATCAACGAATGCTGAGATCGATGCTGCCTTGAAGACGGGTCGGCCATTGCGATCTTCGAAGATCTCTCGAAGTGATACCTGCGAGCCGTCGCTCGTCTCATAGTCCATGGCAGCTGGCGTCTTGGCTCTTGGAGCGTCACCTGGTCCTGGGCGATCTTGAGCTTGGTTTAGTAAGCCTCGTCACAGTGGCCGACGCGTACGAGATCGAGCAAGTCATGTTCGCTGCTCCTCGCTTGCTCCTTCCGCTTGCTCGTGTCCGGCCCCAGTATCGGGAGACAATAAGGCAAATGATCCTCATGCGCGGTTCAGCCGTGTCATTCAGCTCCGCGTTTGCTCAATGGCGCGAGATGACGAGCACATGGGAAGGGTGGGGGCGGCGCGGCGGGTCGTACAGCAGCGGGACGACGGTATCGTGCAGCCGCTCAAGCGCTACGCCAAACAACGCCTCCATCTGCACGGAATCGAGGCCGCCTTGGTGACTAGCCGGACTCGTCGTCTCGAAGGCAACGAGCCCTGCGTGTAGTCGCACGCATGGCACGGGATGTCGAGTGACTCCGAAGTCTTTCCTCCAATGCATCCTCAATCATTCGTACCTGATCTTCCCATCGTCACATGCCCATCGGCAACAAGATTCCAGAGCCACAGTTGCGCTGCATCAATGCAACCTATCCTCCGCAATTGACTTTCATCGTCGGGACTATTGTAGTGTGAGAGACATCCAGGAACCAACCGGTCGCGCGACACCCGTCCACCGCACCATCAATCTCAGTATGTCATGCTGAGGGCAAGAGCGTTGGTGGCATGCTGTAGCTGCCGCCTATGGCGGCTTCCCATCGCAGCAGCAGGAGGATAGATGGCAGCGCATACAATGGAAGCGCGGGCAGTCAGTCGTCGCAAGTGCCCGCCGGGTCATGCAACTTCAGAGACCTGACGAGCGGAGGTAAGGCACCAGTGTGTGGGTGTAAGCAATTCTGGCTGGATGCAGAACACACTGCAGGGCAGCGAGCATACTGCTTTTGCGGACACCACGCATGCTTCCATACGGTGCTGTCGCAGCAGCGGACATCGCCTGCGCAGGCAGTACATGTCGAGGCGCGCGATGAGGCGACTCGGCAGCAGCGAACACCAGAAGGCTACCGTGCTGTGCATCATGCCGGAGCGGGTGCTTCCCAATCCACGGCGACAGGGTTGGGCATACTCCACGAGACGCAGTCACAATCCATCAACACGCGAGTCTGGGAGGCGCTGAATGGCTTCGCGCGACAACAGGAGGGCAGTACCATTTCGGACACCACCTCGAAGCTGCCTTCGACTGCAGTGCCGAGCACGTGCGGAGAAGATTCTGCTTATCAAAGACCGATGGGACCTCCTGTTACTATCCCGAGCACTGCGGTCATGCGACCGGGTGTTGACGAGTATGTCGGGAGTGCTACTGAGGTCGCGACGCCTAGCATCGCTGGCACACCAGACTTACGCGCCTTTATGCCACCAGGCTCACAGGCGCGAATGCCATCACTCCAGCCCCAATCGATACCACCCCAGGTCGCTCGCCCGCGCTCAGAGCCTGCGCAGCCATATGCAGCTACTGTCGCACGAGATACTCTCGTAGAACCGACTGTTATCAGTACTGATGGTGCTAGCGCAATCATTGCGCCCGACCTGAGACATCTCATAGAGGCGTACGGTCGACGACTTGACATCCTGGAAAGCATGTCATTCTCTCACGTGTCTGGCGAAGACATTCACGACAAGTTCGAGCATCACGATCTACGCATACTCGAGCTCGAGACTTGGCGGGCTGACCAAGATCACGCTGACGCCCATCGTGAGTATGGGCCTGATCAAGCTGCGACACCTAGCAGCAAGAGCCGACGTCTACTTCCTGATGAGGCAACTTCGTTCAGCTCCGATGGCTCCTTCGACATGACTGCGGCTGCGCATACAGAAGCCGCAGTATTAGCGACAATCGCCACCAACATGGAGAACGCGCCACGCTTTCATGCAATCGAGAATCGGCTCACCACTCTCGAGGACTCTGCACCGCCTTCGATGACCAAACCATGGCATGTACAAGTCGTGTTGCTTCCTTGGGGACGTCACATGCGAGGCATTTGGTTCGGATCTGACGAGGCCACACAACAGTCTCAGCGGTCTGCGGTGGTGAGCGATGAGTGGACCGGCGCCAAATCACTTGCCAAGACATCGTTCAACTCGTCTACTTCTGCCGCATGGACGACCGAATCCATAGAGGCATGGGCACAAGACGCGCAAGACTGGCTCTCGCCCAAGGCATGCGGTCCCAACGGCACTGTCTTCCAGCGACTAGCTAGTCGTGGGTTCGTTCGCGAGCTTGCACTGACCGCAAGTGATGCGAGACACATCTCCGATCGGCTGTTGGGCGCGTTTGGCAAAATACTGCCGCAGGCAGAGACGGACGGTTCAGGCATGCATCAGAAGTATCTGGGACTTCAAGAACCCTACATACCTCTCCGCAAAGTCCGCAAGTCAGCACGTCTTCGTTTCCTGACACCGGCCGAGATGGTCACCTCAGCCACCTGGACTGCCGAATTTCTCGACTCGAGTGTCTTCATGAAGGTTGACGGCGGTCAACGCCGACTGTACATTACGACACCAGAGGCTTATCTACAGAACGGTGGCGATGCTCCAAATTGGCGCACGTTGCAGAAACTGCCGTCCGTCGACATCGACAGCTTTGGGCAGCCCGGTCAGGCTCACGGAGGGCATGCGATCGAAGCCTGCTGGTCTTACAACGACAAGCTAGATCGCCCTCCAAGTGCACAATCATCCTTCGCCTCCAACGCAAGCCACGAGTCGCAGTGGAGCTTGAAGAGCCAGGCATCTGCCGAGCAGCACCAGCAAGAAGAAATGCAGGAACCTGCTTTCATCCCACTGTCTCGGCCAGTCCGCCACAGAACAGTGTCTTTACCGGACTCGACTTCTGCAATTGATCAGCAGCATGCTGGCGCGACACAACGCCGCGTCGCCTCTTTCGACCTAGCATCAAGCAGTGGCCACAATCACTCTTCCAGCGACCTCGCCTCGCCGGCCACAAAGCGCCGTCGCATCTCCATCTCACCTGAAGCAGAGCGACGAGGTGTAAACTTCACGCCTCGCTGGTCTCGCGAGCCGCCTTCGCCTTTCCGCTCTGAGAGCAATGCCGGTGCATCGCGCAGCGGCTCGGGCATTGCTCGCGGCACTACACCATTCGCGTACGCTACTCCGCACAGCAACAGTCATGTTGTGGGGCTTGCTGATCTCGTTGGCTGTGGTGATGGAGATACGGAGCTTGGGACCGATGTCGCTGGTAATCTCAGTCAGCAAGGAGATAATGATGATGGGGAAGAATGGCATGGAGTTAAGGATCCGACTGGCGATGAACGGGATGTCGATATGGATGCCAACAGTGACGGGGCGATGCAAGAGGAGGAGATAGATGACGAGGATCTGGAAAGGGACTGACGAAACTTTTGACCACGGCGCATAGGTTGATGGGTGTTAATGGGACCATCTTGCGCGCACAGAGCGTATACATGCATGGACGTTTGAGCCTTTCCACTCACTTTGTGGCTTTCGGCATAGCGTTTGAGAGTCTGTATAACGGTACATCTCCGCGGATTTGTAGCATAGAGGGCAAGGCATTGGGATGGAAGTCAGAGGTTGAAGTTGAATAGATAGAATATCTCCAATCTGAAATGCAAAGACCAAATTCACAATCGCTCGCTTGTAAGGTCATCGATCCGAAATGCCAAAGTGCAACATTCAATACAAATCGCATTGATCAGAGCCTTCCTCGCATGCCCTTATGCATGTCATCAATCGCAGAGTCGCAAGTCGCCGTACCGCATAATCCAAAGTCGAAAGCACGCCAAATCTCAAATGTCAAACACGCAGTCGCAAGCCCCTAAATGCAAAGCTCCAGTTCCGCCAAGTCGTCGTAGGATCATGTTAGTAGATTTGGTCGTGCTAACGCCGGTGCTTGTCACGAGTACACAGCCTATGCCTTGTGCACCGTCAACCACACTGGCGGCAAGTCATCGCCGCGTCTAGCTATCCAGCCCATGCTTGCGAGCGAATCTTTCGCCCTGGGTTCCGTGTAGGCGATCGTCGTGCCCTGCAAGATTGTCAACTTCTCCGTCTCCGGTTCTGGGACTTGAAGGGGGAAAGGGGTCTGACATACTTTGGCCCAGCGACCATTCCCCTGCTCAACGACTTCCGTGACGAGCCAATCCTTTGCCTTGTCGCGGAAGTTCCGGTGGTGTTCTCAACAACCATCGCGGGCGTGAGGAGGGTGGAGGCGGTGAAGATCTTGAACTTCCTGTTGCGAGCACGTCGCATTAGTAAATTGTCTCCGGTAATGAAGATGTCACGATAGGAGGAAGACATGGCTTACAACTTCTGCGTCGCATACTTGACATCCCACACCTTCGCCGCTTTATTGAAGATATGCAGCTTCGTGTGCTGTGGAGGGTACATGTAGTTCCCCCCTGGCCCCACACTTGGCGGCGTGTTCGCCTTGCTCGGGTGCTTGGCTGTCGGAGCCTTGCTCAGCACAGCAGTACTAGCGGCACTCAGCTGCGTAGAAGCGGCGCTGACGACCGTAGCAGCTTTGGATGGAGGCAGGAGAGCGGTCTTAGACTTCTCTTTCGGCTTCTTCTCCCCTTCCTTCTCGGGCTTGGCGGGAGCAGTGGGGACGGTAACCTGCGGCAGGCAAGCGTGGATATGCTGGTGATTGTGCTCGATGTAGGTCGGCCATGGACAGCATATCTGGGCTGGAGTCTGGACTGGAAGAGATGGGCAGGGGGATTGGGCTTGCAAGGTGCCGTAGCCGGTGCCGTAGCGCCAGGTGTGGAAGGTGCAGGACGCGCAGTCGCAGGGGCGGACCATGGTGGCGGTAGGATAGAAAGGGTGGGGATGTGTGTGGTTGTTGGTGTTGGGGGAGGTCTGGTAGTTGGTGTGGTCAGCTGGTAGATGGTTCTCTGGTGTGTAGATGTCTCGGACGATCATCCAACTGTGTTGGAGGTGACTCGACTTACCAGTCGATGACTATCGTCTCAAGTAGTCAATATGATGGAGGTAGTGGATGTAGTAGAGAAGAAGTGTTACACGAATCCACACCTCTTCTATAGTCCACCGCCAGCGCAGCAAACGCAGCAAGCACAGCATTCACCATCGCAAGTTTGGTGACGACCAGAGCAAACACCAGCAGTGCCTGTTGAAACCCCGTCTCGTGAGCAATATGTCCACGTAAGGGAGCGGGATTGGGTGAGAGTGCTTGGTGGAAGTGTGCTGGCGTTGGTGACGTGTGTGAATGCTTGCTAAATGAGAGCGAGTCTTGTGAGGTATGTGCGTGCGTGTTAGTTTCGAATGATACGAGGATCGAGAGTGCTGTTGTGGACATGAGACACGGAATAGGCAGACTCGAGACTGATGGAGTTGCCTATGAAGTGGTTCAGCATAGTGTATACTCTACAACTCATCCAGATCGTACACCCTCCCTGCAGGGGTCCCTCAGCTAGCACCGCCCACAACAGCCAGCCCGCCATACACAGCTTTCTTAACCTGCCAGAACGTGCCCATGCCACTGTTGCCATGGTCGCGGCGCACCAGACCTGCATTAGAACCACTGCCTACACCACCTTCAACCTCGATTCTGCCCTGCGCGCCTTTACGAACCACGCAGCAGCCATCCACTAGCAGCGTACCTTCGCCGCGGAACTCGGCGGTGTGGCCTTGTGCTCGCAGTAGCGCCCGTAAGTCTGTGATGCGCAGATCGCCGACGTGGAGATTCAGCTCTGCGTCTCGAGCTACAGGTACGCCAGCCTGTGCTGAGGCGGCAATGGGTTCTAGCACCGGTAAGTGGGCATCCGGATCTTCCCGTTCCATTTTACTATCGGCCAATGAAGCAGCGAGCTTCAGCTTCTTCTTCGCCGTCCCATCATCCTCATCCATGGCGTCGTCCGCGCCCTCTACATCGGGCTCAGTCTTCAGCACGCCGCTCAATGCCACGATGCCGAGGCCCTTTACGTTCTGCCAGATCAGCTTGCGTGCCAGCTTTCGGCTGATCTTGAGACTCCATGCGTTCGTGTCGACGCTCATATCTACTGCTTCGCCGTTACGCGGCGCAAAGACGCTCTGCTTCTCTGCGTCACTGCCGTCTCGGGTCATGAGAGCTTTGCATTCGGTCGACAGGCTGTCTAGCTCGCTGGTGCTAGCGGACATGAGTACGAGCTTCCGAGGTCGGATGAGAGGCAGCAGCATGAGGAAGTCGCGCTTCTCGAAGGTGCCGGAGAAGTCGACGTGGGCGAGCTTGCAATTCAGTGTGAGTTCTTGCGTGGTGTACACAAGCTTTCGCGGACCTTGAGAGTCTGGATCTTCTGGCTCGTAGTCGCTCTCTTCTTCGCTTGGACTGTCTTCATCGCCATTCGTGAGCGCGCTAGACTCTTTCGTTGCGCCGTTCCCCATTGCTTCACCGGTAGCGCGAGCGATGGCCGCATCGATATCGTCCGGTGCGCGCGACTTGCCAGGTCGATCCAGTCGGGATCGCTTGTTGTTCTGTTGCTTTGAGTTCTCTCGACCGCCATCATCACCCCACTTCCTCTTCTGACCGACAGCAGCATCTTTCAGTGCAGTCTGG
This sequence comes from Cryoendolithus antarcticus, assembly GCA_002077065.1. Taxonomy (NCBI): domain Eukaryota; kingdom Fungi; phylum Ascomycota; class Dothideomycetes; order Cladosporiales; family Cladosporiaceae; genus Cryoendolithus; species Cryoendolithus antarcticus. Next base: position 53,406 of record NAJO01000038.1, on the reverse strand, counting down.
TCTCGCAAGTCTACGCCATCGATCTCGTCCCTTTCCTCGGCTCGCAGGTAGTCCTCTGGTTTGATCAGCTCGCCAAAGTCGTCTGCACGATGCCTGCGAGTGGCTAATGGGAACACCTTCTCTCGCCCTCGCTTGTCACGAACGTCGTAGTCATGGATGCCTTTGCCCTTGAGTAGTATGTTGATCCCGAGATCTTCTGTTGTAAGTCCGCCTTTGCGCTTTTGTGATGCGGTCATCTGCGTAGACAAGTTCAGGGCTTTGCCTTGCAGCTCCTGATCCTCATCCGATGATTCTGAAGACTCTGATGCAGCCTCGTCAATCAGGTCAGCTGTGGCCAACTCTCCAGAACCTGTGTTGTTGCCCTGCTGGGTGGAATGCAGCTGTCGCTGCCGGGCGAGGTACTGATTGTAGAGCTGGGTCTCATTGCTTTCAAGAGACGCCACTTCGCTATGACGAAAGCGCAGAGTGCTGCCACTGCTGTCTACTACCTTCACGCCGCTATGACTTGAAACATGGGATGTGCCAGAAGCCCAGTGCTGCCATATCTGTTCGCCCAACCCACTCGCTGCACCATCCTCCGTAGCAGTGACTCTCTCCGGCAGTATGACAAGGTTCCGTGCATCTTCGGCCAGAAGTTCGATCGCCTGCCTTGCGAACCCCCAAGTCATGCTGGTGTCGCTCGCTAGAATGATCGAGGGATGCTTCTTTCGCATCGCCCGCTCGAGCTGGCTCTGCCTGTCAATCACCGATACGTGCTTCCAATCCAGCGGACCACTCGCCGGTGCATTTACCTTCGCATTCATAGCAGCCTCTGCATCCCGCATGACACCCTCGTTCATCCACTCCAGCATGCTCTGCACGTAGCGCATCGTACTCTTGGCACTCTTGCTGGCAAGGTAGATCTTCGTGTTCCGATATGTAGCAGCATGTGGACCATCCATGTTTTCGCGCCATGTCTGATTGAGGATGAAGGCTAGCTCGAGGACGCGTGCGGAGGAGTCGGTAGGTATGAGCACCTTACCTCCTTGGGAGATGGTCTCGCGGACAAGAGCGATGAGGCTTTCATCTCGCTGCTTTCGTGGTATGACATGGCTCTTCTCCACTCCTCGCGCGCTACACACGAGTGCTGTGGGAGACTGCAGTGGCTCGATGACTTCACTGCCCCCTGCTGACAGCCATGCAGCCTCAGGCAACAGTGATTCTTTTGTCTGATTCCAGTCTGCCGCGTATACGATACTCTCCAGTCCATGCTGCAGATGCCATATCGTGCCTCCCAGTGTGTGTCCAGCCGAGTAGGCAGTGACGGTCAGCCCGCCGAGAGGAGGTGAGAAGGGCGACGGTACAGGCTGATGCGGCTGGCTGTACTTGAGCACATTGATGCGTGAGAAGTATCCTGCTATCTCCTCTGCTGTAGGAGCTTGCAGCAGGAACTGTGGGCTGTCCTCTCCCGCTGCTGAGCCTGCTCCCAATGCGCTTGCAGGTACTAGCCCAGCTGCTGCAGGCGCGCTGCCATACAAGTCCTCCAGCAGACTGCGACCAAGATTGACGACAGGTGTAGTGGCATAGACAGGTATTCGATCGAATAGCGGAATGTGCTTGCAGCAATGCGCGTATGCTCCAAGGTGGTCGAGGGTCGCGTGGGTGAGGAGTATGACAGAGAGGGTGGAGGTATGTCGCTCGACTTCAATTAGTTGCGTAGTGTCGAATGAAGAGTCCCAACCGATGTCGACGAGGACTTTCACTCCGCCATCGAGTTCGAGCAGGGAGGAGCTGCCAGTGGAGGAGGGGGAGTGGGCGCCGAGGAGGGGGGTGAAGGTGAACATCTCGGGGATGAGCGCGTTGCTAGTGTCGTCGTATCATCGCCAAAAGCATAGGTCTGAATACTGCATGGTGACCTAGTAGTAATATGGAGTAATTTAGGTTGGAGGATCACATGCTAATCTTTATGTACAAGTGAAGCTATCGGGCTTTCGCTGGTCCGAGATCTTTATGTGCAGTATACCACCTGCACAACTGAAACTCTGACCAAACGACACTGCCCCAATCTACTTCACTCTTGTGACTGCCTCAGCTAAAAACACGCTTCGACAACCACAACTTGGACTGAGCTGTCAGACCTTACTACATCAGATCGGAAGGACACAGTCGACAGATCGAGCCCGAAACAGTCGCCTTGCGCCAGCGAGGAGGATAGCACCCCAGAGCGAGGACTAGACGTACACGCATTCAAAGAAGCTAGTAGAGGATCATGGCGAACAGGGAGAAGGGCGGGCGGGTGGTTTTCATCGGCAACATACCATATGGTGCGTTTGCGACCGACGTGCGGTGACGACCAGGACTTGCGACTTGAGTACTAACACAGCACACAGGCGTCAGTGAGGAGCAGATCTGCGAACTCTTTGCGCGATGCGGCACAGTCGTCAGCTTCCGTCTAGTCTATGACAAGGAGACTGGCCGGCCCAAAGGCTTCGGCTTTCTGGAGTACACAGACGTCGATGCAGCTGCAGCCGCAGTGCGGAATCTGAACGACTTTGAGCTGAATGGCAGGACCTTGCGTGTGGACTACAGCAATGACAACGACAAAGGCGGGAAGGGCGGAGGAGGCGATGCACACGATGGCGGACAGTCACGCGCACCACCACCAGCACACTTCAGCATGCCACCACCACCAGATGCCCTGCCTCCACTGCCTACAGGCGCACCCCTTCCGCCAGGTCTCACAGCGCCGGATGCAGTCTCGCGGACATTACAAGCCATACCTGCCGACCAACTCCTCGATATCCTCAGCCAGTTCAAAGCACTTGCCACAAACGAGCCCGCGAAAGCTACACAACTCCTCAACCAAGCCCCCCAACTCGGCTACGCTATCTTCCAAGCTCTCCTCCTCATGAACCTAGTCAGCACCGAAGTCCTCGGCCAGCTCATCCAGACCACCACGCAAGCCGCCGCCCAAGCCCCAGCACCTCCACCACAGCAGATGCCCTCGCAAATGCCGCCGCAATATGCCGCCCCACCACCGCAGCCACTCTATCCTCCTCCGCCGCAATTCGCACAACCGCCATCCCAGCAGCCGCCCATGATGCCGCCTTTCATGCCGCCTCCACCGCAGCAGTACGGCTATGCGCCCACTCCTCCACAACAGCAGGCTGCTTATGCGCCGCCTCCGCCTCAGCAAGCTGCGCAGCCGCCGGCGCAGGATCAGAGCCAGCTAATGCAGACCATTATGGCATTGTCGCGGGAGCAGATCATGGGGTTGGACGAGGCGAGTCGGAATCAGGTTTTGTTGTTGAGGGGGCAGATGGGTATGCCTGGGTTTTGATCCTTGCTTTAGCTTGAATGCCGAGGTGAAACGGAGTCTATGCTTGAAGCATGGGGGGGTTCATGGCATGAGGGATGGGTGTACGATATGGGTCAATGGAGGCCATTTGGGTGCGCTCGGGCAGTCGTAACCCGGTCGAGAGGCAGCAGTCTAGACCAAGGAATCGTACGCAATACTTGATATAATTGCGACTGCGTCAGTAGCTTGTCCGTCGAGTACGTGCACATGAGGATTTTGATGCTTCCAAGCCTTGTCTTGCCTGGGCTGAGAAGTGACCAGAGTAATGCATGAGTAGTGACACTCTTCCTCCATTCGTGTGGAAAGCTCGATCGGCGACGATAGCACCTGCCACGTCGGCTCTTTCAGGCGGTCTGACGGCCTGGGATTACGAATACACTGTAGCAACAGCGGCAAATGACTTCGATATCATATTCTCTGCCATATCAGCCCATATCCATGACCGTCGCCATCCAACCTTACCCCAACCCCAACCACATATTCTCAGGCAGCGAGCATCACTAACCCTCGCCCCCACGACCCCAGGTGCCCAGACCAAAATACCCCGACCAGGATTCGCCTGCGCGGCTCGGGCAGCGATCGGCTTTCCAGCCACATGGGCTCCACTTCAGCTCTGTCGGCGGCGCACGCGGGAGCTGGATGTATGTGTTGTCGTGCGGCGGTCTGTATGCAAGTCACACACGCCGACTTTGCCGCGTTTCTTTGACCGGCGGTAGTGATGATGTACATGAGTATTGTCGATATTGATATTGCATGAGCGCGAATGCGGACTTGAGTGAGGAAGGGATATTGTACAGGAAGGTACGACACGGTACAAACGACGATTACCTAGTTGGGACGTTTGCGACGACAACTAGGAGATTCAAGGGCCTCACCAACTGGCAATAGCGACTTTCGCATGAGACTGGGAGAGCATCACATCTACCAGACGATACATACATTACCACATACAGCTCTGAATTACATACGAGAGGCACACCGCCACGATGTGGAAAGCAGCCTTCACCGGCCGCAGCGAACGAGATGGAGGTGAACGCGACAAGGACCGCAGCAGCAAGTCCGAGAGAGGTGACGACGCCTCAAAGAGCTCCCGAAGACATCGCAGTGGCAGTGATGCTGGTACAGTGGTATCCAGTGCTTCGCGCCGCACAGATGGGGACAAGGAGAAGCGGCGCAAACACGAGAGTGCTAGCTCTAGCACGAATAAGCGCGGTTTGACAGAGAGCGCTGTGGGAGCGTTGAACAAAGAGGGTGAGGATGATTGGGAAGACGAAGGAGACAGGAAGACTGAGAGGCGATCGAAGAGGAGGGAGGATGAGGGGAGGGAGCCCAAGAGACGGGACAGTGATATGGCGCCTAGCTCGGACAAGAAGAAAAGCAAGTCGAGGGCTGGAGAGAGCTCGCGCGATGTGGGTGAGAGAGGGATGCCAGCCTCGGGCAGTCTGGATCAATTCCCCGGCATGACCGCTGGTGCTGTAGTCCGGCCGCCGCAGATGACTATGCATGATGGGAGGCCGTACGACTCGCATGTCGCAAGCCAGTTTCCTAGCCAGAATCCTGCGACTTTTGCAGCGTCAGACTTCATGCCCAATCCGCATGGAGAGGCTGCAGATTACTACAATGACACTGGAGAGAGCGTGCATCGCCAGCCGGGTGTGCGCTCGAGCACGCCGATGATGCTGCATAATCCGGACACACATCTCATCACTCCCCTGGCGGTTGAGCAACCCGTAGCAGACACTGGACATGGCGCAGCTGCGGACTTCTTTGCGGACGCTGGTGTTCCAGCTAGTGTCACAGCGACATCTTCAGCCTCGAAGCCTTCGCGTCCTTCCAAGCAGTCATCGGGATCGTCAAGTTCCGGAAAGCAGCCGAAGAAGCCGAGTAGGGCTACATCGTTCACTGGAGCTGCGGCGGCGCTGATCGGGGGTGCGGGGATCGCCGGAGTCGCATCATCACTTCACTCAGAGTCCAAGAGAGCATCATCATACTCAGCCCAGGCATCAATTTCCGGCGGGCGAGGATCACAGACACCTCCCACATACACTGGACCACCGCGACCATCACGACATAATACTGAGCCGGTAGCAGCTCCGGGTGGAGGATACTATGTACAGCCGCCTGCGGTGACAGGAAGATCAGGTAAGTCATCCCCTCCCCGTACTGACCACACAGGAATTTACGCGGCCGGCGGCGTGGCGGCCGCAGGTATGGCAGCATATGGCATGAGCCAGCAACAGTCACAGTATGCCACACCGAATGGAAGGTACGGCGTATCTTCGATGCCAGGCCCATCAATGCAGTATAGCGAAGTGCGAGCTCTGCCTGAGTCAGAACTTCGAGCTATGCACGAACACGAGCACAAGGGTCCGATCACGCGACTGAAGGATGGCTTCCTGAACCTGATTTCCAACCCCGAAGATGTGCGCAAGATGGAGGAGTACACGGAATATATTGGCGTCTGCAAGTATTGCTTCGACCCTCGATCTACTCCGTATGATGGTCCGCGAAAGCACCACTTCCACAATCGGAAGCGGGACTCTTTCGAGAACTTGCGCCGTCGGTCAATTGAAAGGCTGCGGCGACGCACGAGTTCCGAGCGAGTGGACAAGGAGAATCGATACTACTCTAGTCGCAAGAGTGCGTCCAAGACCGATTTACTAGCTGGCGGGCTGGCAGCAGCCGGTGTGGCAACAGCGGCGGGAGCGATGTTCAACGACAGCAAGAACTTCGATGATACGTATAGTGTTAAATCTGGCTACCGCGCAGGATCGATCCGCCGGCGAGGTTCAAGCTCGTCGCGCGAGCGGCGCGGAGGCGAGCACGGAGTCATCTCCGATCGACGCGAGGACTGGGTTACGGTGCGCACGAAAGACGGCAAGCTGGAACGCCGACGGAGACATCGCTCGAGGTCTCACTCTGGCAACCGCGGTTCTACGATGATGGGCGCTGCGGCTGGTGCTGCACTTGGGGCTGGAGCTATAGCAGCTGCTTCTGGACGACGAAGGGACAGTTCGCCCGAGCGTGTTTTCGTTGGCCATGGCGAGAAGCAGCACAGCAGATCACGAAGCAACAGCCCTGGGATCGGTCAGATCTTTGGCTTCTCGGGCTCTACTTCGAAGCGCAGTGATCGCAGATCGCCTGATCGACCACGCCAAGATCGCGTCCAAGAGTCTACAGGGATCCTTGGCGGCTTCTTCTCGCCTTCTTCCGGCAAGTCGAGAAAGGTGGAGAATGGCAAGAAGTCGAAAGGCACTGGGTTCTTCTCCTTTAGCAATGGCTCCTCTTCTTCCTCTGACGGAGGACTCGCATTTGGCGCCGAAGGCATGGCCAGCCGGTCCAGTCTTGGACGGAAGTCAAGTCGATCGAGCCTTGGGCGCACCTCGAGTAACCGCAATGGCAAGCGACCCGTGCGCAAGTCTTCTGACGAGCGTATGAACGCCGCCATGCTGGGTATTGGCGCGACTGCTGCTGCACTTGCGGTGGCGCAGAACCGGCAACGCGTTGGCAAGAAGCAGAGTCGACCTGATCTCGGTGGACGCCGCGATCTGCGACAGAGGCCTTCGCTCGGCCAGTCGCGCGTGTCATCTAGACCGGCTGAGGATGAGGGTTGGGAGGACGAGATTCCGTCGTCCGATGATGGGATGTCTGGCCTTGCGTTTGGCGACGATGATGCTGTACGCAGCCGCCTGTCGCGTCAGAGCATGGACAGCATAGGATCAAAGTCCTCAGATGGCGGCCTTGGCGCTTGGGGCTGGCGATGGGGTGGCAAGGGTAAAAAGAGGCGGAAGGACTCGGTACCGAACGACGATCCTTACGGCTCGATGGTGGGCGGTGGTGCTGTCGCTGCCGCGACCATCGCCGGAGCCGCATACGATGCACGAGATCGCCCTTCGTTACCACAGAGCTCGCATAACAGCTCTGCCAGCATCCCGCAAACGCCACTGCAATATGTCGATCCGCGACCTCTTACTGACTCGATCGGCTCACGCCAAGCTTCTATGCCGGGTGCTTTAGATGCGGGATTGTCTTCCTTCGATCGACCAGGACCTGGTCCGATCCAGCAACCTCAGCCAATCTCCCCATTCCAGCCTTCTTTCACTAGACCAGACTTCGATGGCAGCATCTCTGCAACAGCAGGCCCACGTCGTTCAATGACAGAGCCAACTCGGCAGATCCCTCCTGCCTCCTTCGCGAAAGATGCAGCATTCATCGGCGGCACAGCAGCGCTCGTAGGCGCCGGCGTCATGGCTGCCCAAGGTCTTTCTTCGTCGAAAGACAGGGATCGAGGCAAGGGTAGCGTGAGCTTTGGCTTCACTGAGGAGCAGCAGAGGAAAGCTGATGATGAAGCGAGGAGCGAGAGGAAGAGAGAGGAGGAGAGTAGGCGGAGAGCTGATCGGACGAGAGCGCTGAAGGAGGAGGCTGAACGAGTGGCGAGGGAGGAAGATGCACGGACTCAGTCTGAGAGCAGGCGACGCGACGAGGAGCGCCGACTGCAGGATGCTAGGGACCAAGAAGAGCAAGAGAGACGGAAGCGTAATGAGGATCGCAGACGCACCGAAGCACGAGAGCGACGCGAGCAAGAAGAGCTCGAGCTGCAGAGGAAGGAGAGCGAGGGGAGAGAAGAGGCGTACCGACGAGAGCAAGCTAGACTGCAGGCCGAGGAGAGGGCGAGGTCTGAAGCCGCCGAGTCTACACGCCGAGAGCGCGAAGTAGCTACACAGCGGGAGCTGGAGCAGCGGAGGCAAGACGAGGATCGGGAGCGCGCAAGGCGCGAGGTTGAGGAGAGGGAGCGTGCTCGACGCGAGGTCGAAGAGCGAGAGCGCAGTCGGAGGGAACGTGAATCTCGTGAGCGAGAAGCAGCTGACTCTCAACAGCGCGATCGAGATCTACAACAGGGACGAGATCGCGATCAAACACCAACGAACAAGAGCGCATGGCACAGTGCAGCTGCCGCGGGTATTGCTGGAGCGCTCGTCGGCAGCGTTGCGGCCGGCGCGATGCACAAGCATGCCGACTCGGACGACGAGAGAGACGAGTACCGATCCCGCGACATGCCTGCGTCCAAGCCAGCCTACATTGCCCAAACTATTACGCCCTCGAACGAGCACTCTGGCGCCCCTATCACGGACGACGATCTCATCGATCCTGATCTCTTCAAGCGCAGAAGAGCCGAGTCTAACCTGACTCGCCAAGCCGACATTGCGCGGAAGGCTGCCGAGAAGATCCTCGCAGAACGTGAAGAGTACTACAATGCTCCTGAAACTAGTCAGCGGGACTTTTTCATGCCTAAGGAGCTTCTAGACCGCGAACCAGAGGGCAAAGAGCGCGCTGCTAGCCCGCTCGGCGACAACGACGTCCATGTCTACAACGCTGTTGAGGATGTGCCGTCTTGGGGTCCGTCGTACGGTGCGAGGGGCTCCGCGCCGGAGGCTCTGAAGTACAGCAACATCCCGATGCTCAACGTTATTGCGCCTACGCCGCCGCATAGCACTGCCGGCTCAGTCAGAGGTGACCGCAGCATGCCCAGCAGTCCACTCGTGCAGGCTCAGGATGCTGAGAAGCACGATGACGATGACGGGCGTCCCACCGCCGGCGCGAGAGGAGTCTCGTGGGGCGAGGACAAGACGCACGTCTATGAAGTGCGCACGCCGGACTCGTATCAGGAGTCTGCTGGTGGTGACTATGTAAGTGCTGGCGGATATCGGACATCTGAGCCCAGCCATGACGACGAGTACCGAACCGTCGAGCCAGGCCACGACGAGATCGTCGTCGAGACCGAAGATCCGACTGGCAGTACCAAGCGGACCACCTACGGTGCTGATGACCTGCCGAAAGCAGCGCCCAACGTCTTCGACTTCCTTGTTCGCGATCAACAGCAGACTCCCGGCACTGCAGGCGCACCACCTGTTCGTGGCTGGGTGGAAGGCGAGACAGACGAGCCAACGCCTAGGGAAGAGAAGATGCCGCATATCCCGGGTGGGTTCGATGACGATGTGCCGGCTGTTGTGCAGGATGAGGAGCCTGCCTGGGAGCCGCCTTTGTCGAAGAAGGATAAGAAGAAGAAGCGGGATAAGGCTTCCAAGGCTGGCGAAAGTGAGCCGAGTACGCCGGCACGGAATGATACGGCTAGGAAGATTGACCTCGGGCAGAGCACGGCTGACTACTTTGGCGGCGGAGCAAAGCAGGGTGACGAAGGAGAGCGCGATGACCGCCTAGCTCGCAAGGTAGCGGACGCTTCCGGGAATCCTACTCCGAGTGCTACAGCTGCAGTGGCAGAGGACACTTGGGAACCGCCTTTATCGAAGAAGGAGCAGAAGAAGCGTGACAAGGAACGTCTGGCACGTGAAGCTGCCGCTGTTGATCAGCCAACGACCGGCGGTGCGGATAGCGGAGACTCTGCGACATTGCCCGCTGCGGAATCTGCATCTCGCGAAGTGCAGGAAGAGTCAGCGTGGGAGCCACCGCTTTCGAAGAAAGAGCAGAAGAAGCGGGACAAGGAGCGACTTGCTCGTGAAGCTGCTGCTCTTGATGAGGCGGAGGATCAAAGCCAGAAGGCTGCGGATCAGCAGTCCGAGACGACCGTCGCACCAGCAGAACCTCGCGATGTGCAACCCGAGCAGGACAATCTTTGGGAAGCACCGCTATCCAAGAAAGAGCAGAAGAAGCGTGACAAGGAGCGCCTTGCGCGTGAAGCTTTTGAAGTGGCCGAGCCAGCGACTTTCAGTAACGCGCGCGATACTACAGACATCGACGATTTCAGCCGCCCGCGTGAAAATCCTGAGCCAGCTGCCGAAGCAGCGTGGGAGCCGCCCCTCTCGAAAAAAGAGCAGAAGAAGCGGGACAAGGAACGACTTGCGCGTGAAGCGTTCGCAGTGGAAGAGCCGACCGTATCGAGCAGCCAGCGCGATACTGCAGAGGTGGACGACTTCGCGCGCCCGCGTGATGATCCTGAGCCAGTCACGGAATCGGCATGGGAGCCACCACTCTCGAAGAAGGAGCTCAAGAAGCGAGAAAAGGCAGCTGAGGGAGGCATCGAGTCGGAACCGTCGACACCTGCCCTCCATCGCAGTACATCCACATACAGTGCTGCTGACGAGTTCGCCACGCCTCTCGAGGAGCCGTCTGCTTGGGAGCCGCCGTTGTCGAAGAAGGAATTGAAGAAGCGGGAGAAAGCTGCCAAGGCGGGTGCGTTTGCTGACGAGTCGGAGCCGACGACTCCTGTTGCTGAGAGGGAGCTCACGTCTCGTCCTGCTGATGACTTGGCAACACCCGCAGACGATGTCTGGGAGCCGCCACTTTCCAAGAAGGAGCTCAAGAAGCGCGAGAAAGACGCCAAGAAGTCAGGTAGTCTCGATCTCGCCACCCCCATCGTTGCGGCAGCCGGCCTCGCAGCCGCTGCTGACGTTGCTGCCAGGCAGTCAGATGATGTCGAAGCAGAGTGGAGTAGCAACAAAAAGGACAAGAAGAGCAAGGAGAAGAAGCTCGGTGAGTCCTGGGATGTCGATCCGCGGGACTCTGGGTCTACCACGCCCACAGCTGAGACCATGCCGGGTGGATGGCAGGAGTCGTCCTCAGATGTGACGAGAGATGTCTCGCCTGTGAGGACTGATGCGACTGAACCTTCGGATGACTTTGTTGCCTTTGAGACGAAGAAGGACAAGAAGAAGAAGCGGGACAGTACTCGCTTTGGCGAGGTTGCTGCGAGCTCGCCGTTGCGAGCGGAAGTGCCTTTGGATGACTATAGTGGTGCTCGAGGCTCAAACGGACAGGCTGAGCCGACCGCGACAGAGCGCAAGTCAGACACGAACGGGCACAGCAGAGACGAGGGATACGCCAACGGCCATTCTACGGACCGCAACGGTGGCGCTGGCGACTACTTCGGCAGCGCAGCGCCGGTGAGGGAGAGTCCACGCGAGCTGTCCCCAAAGGACGAGCCGCAGTCAATGCCTCCCTCGCCAAATGATGATCGCCGTCATCGCAGATCGAGCAGGTCTACACGTGACGGCGAGGGTTACCCCAACGAGCCACAATCCATGCCTTCTTCACCAAGTGACGAGCGCCGTCGTGCCAGGTCCGAGCGCAAGTCAACGCGCGATGGCGACGAGTACTCAAATGAGCCATACACATATGATGATGCTCGATCAGTCGCAGCGTCCGAGTCTACGTCGGCTGGCTCGAAGTCGAAGCACAGGTCCAGAACATATGATGACGATGATGCTGCCTCGACTATCACATCACGCTCGAAGAGAGACAAGGCCGAGGCTCCATCGGGCAAGAAGGAAAAGAAAGGCGGTATACTTGGTCTCTTCAGCCGTAAGCAATCGGATCCTCCGCCAGCAGCTTTGTCCAGAACGTCAACGCGCGAAAGCAAGGATAGCCGCGAGTCGGCCGAGAACGACGAGTCCAGCCAGCGTCGCCACAGACGCCACCGAACCGGATCAGAGTACGGCGATGACCACGACGATAGCCGCAGCGTCGCCACTACTGCGAGCCACCGACACCGACATCGCGATGGCGACAGCGACAACGAATCTCGTCGTGACGACGACGGCGGCGGTGGAGAGCGACACAAGCACCGCAGACATCGCTCTGAGAGGGCTGAGGAGGACCAGTCTTTTTTAGACATGCGGGTAGAGGATCTGCCGCCTCTGCCCGCTAGTCGACCGGCATCTCCAGTCGCAGCACCTCGCGAAAGTGGGAAGGAGCAGAGTGAAGGCAGCTCTGACTTTGCTGTGGTTGGTGATGATGCCACTATGAGTACTCGAGGTTTCGAAGGTCACGAGTTGATAGACTCTACTCTGCCATCGACGGCCGAGCCGGAGGCAGCTATGCTTCCTGCACTTCCGGACTCGCGACCAGAGTCTCCTGCCGATTCTCAAGCTATGGCAGATGCCCTGGCGCGAGAGCCTCTCGAATATCTCCCTGCGCTACCAGTCTCGCGGCCAGAGTCGCCGACGGAACATATGTCGCGTCCTACTGCAGCAGGTCGCTTGGCCTCGACGACTGCCGTGCCACTGAGGTTCAGACAGCCTCCATTCTCTCCCGCACAGCCGCGGGAGAGATCATCTAGCTTCGATGCGTCAGCGCCATCAACGCCAATGTCTCCGGACTCGACACAGAAGACCAAAGCTGCTCGACCTCGCTCGTCTGAATTCCGCAATTCTAGCGAGTTCAGACCGCTCTATCTAGTGTCTCGCAACTCCAAGATCGAGGACATCGAAGAGCAGTTACCCAGCCTGCCATCAAGCAAGCCGTCAAGTCGAGCTTCGAGCGTGCAAGGGAGCGATGAGTGGCATTCAGCTGCCGAGAGTGTATCGAATTCACCTGTAGCCACGAAGCGAGCCCTCACTATTGATGCAGGGTTCGCGAACCAGTATACTCCCGAAGACGATATCCTCGGCTCTGCACATTCCACGCCCAAGGCACGAACTTTCTCCGCCAGCGCGAGAGACCAGCCCGTCATCAAGCAAGAGCCTCAGTTCTACACTTGGGACGACTTTCAGCGAGACGAGAGATTGCACGATGAAGCTGCGCGTGAGGAACAACATGCCTCAACCTACGACTTCGCCAGACCACCGCTCAATCAAGCTGATGCAGAAGATCCGTATGAAACTGAGCGGCAAGTCTCGCCTTCGAGAATGAGCAAGAGCGAGAAGCGCAAGTACAAGGGGCTTGCTGCTGCTGCTATGATGGGCAGCGTCGCTGGTGCGATGGTTGCGAGGGATCGCGATAGCAGTGCTGAGCGTGATACTGTCAATGATCGCGAGGACACTGGCAATGCTTCCAGTCGCGATTTGGCTGCATCTGTTGACCAGCCGACCGCGTCTGATACTGCTTCATGTGCGCGAGAGTTCGGATCGTCAGCCCCAACACTGGAACAGGCAGTGCCTGCAGTAGATGACGACGAGTGGGCCATGCCTGTCTCTTTCAAGAAGAAGGGCAAGAAAGGCAAGAAGAGCAAGGTCTTGGACCTGAGCACTTTTGCCGATCCTGATCCAGTCTCGGGATCACCACTATCGACCTCGCAGGATGCAGACGCCTTCGCTGATGCGACCATCGACCTTCCAGAGGACGAAGATGAGCCGATACTTCGTGCACCTGTACAGTCTGCCAGCTCGAAGAAGAAGGGCAGAAAGTCGCGAAGGTCTACCATCGACGAAAGCCCATCAGTTGCAACGCCAACGACAATCACACGTGCCGAGCCTGCGCGACGAGCAGAGCCTGCACTCAACGACGAGCCCGAAGAGAGCTTTGAGGACTGGTTTGGCCCGCCTTCGGCGAAGTCGATCGACGCTAATAAGAGGTTCTCGTGGGAGACGCCGAGTAAGGACGCTCCGCGACTCGATCAAGCCGAGCAAAGCGACTTTCGAGGTGTTGGTGGAGACGCATCCATGGAAGTGACTGACCCTGTTCAGTCAAAGACCACAGTCGCGCGACCAGACAGCCCGCACCTTGACTCGCCAGCAAGAGAGAAGTCGACAAATGCGACGCAAGATGAGCAACTTTCATCGGCTCAACATGCCCACGTTGTTTCACACAACGTGATCGAGCCCTCTCCTGTCGAACCATCGTCAGCACGGGAGGTCTCTGATGAGACCACATCCTCCGCGACTCCTATCACGGAAGATGTCTCTGAGGTTGCCCCTCTCCTGACGCGGAAGCAGTCGAAGAAGAGTAAGAAGAAGGGCAAGAGCGTCTTCTCCTTCGAGCCTGAAGAGGACTTGACAGCTCCGCAAGATGCGAATGGTGAAATCACCGAGAGTCCATCAATCGCGAACACTATATATCTGCCGAGCAGCATGGAGACTCACGCGCCGTCGCAAGACAGTGAACTACGTGAAGTCCCTCTGCCGATCGACGAGAGTCGGACTGAAGTGTCGCAGGGGCTGGACACTCCAGTTGACGATGAACTCGCCTTCGCTCCCGTCGGGAAGAGCAAAAAGGGCAAGAAAGGCAAGAAGCAAAAAGTCGACCTGTGGGCGCCGGACGAGCCTGCATCAGCCGTGGAGGATTTGCCCGCGTCGACTGCGGAAGAGATCGTCCAGCAATTTGTCCCTCATGTTCCGATATCCACATCGCATCTTCCCGAGAGCGAGGATCGCAATGCGCGAGATGATGACACAGAAGCTGCTCAGGGCGACGCCGTGAAGGTACAGGAATCGGTGGTCGACTCGAACGCCGACGCTGAACCGACGTCGATTTCGGGATCGATCGCCGACAAGCAAGCCGCACACTCACTGATTTCCGAGAACACGCCAGACACTGCTCTCGACGCACCAACAACCTATCGCGAGCAATCTACAGACGACACGGACCAAGCGAAGTCTGCGCCGAAGTCCTGGTTTTCCTGGCCATTCGGAAGCTCAAACCCTGCGAAGGCCGCCCCCGTTATTTCTGCACCACATGTCGCGGAGACACTGGTGTCGCAAGAGAGCGCCACGAGCCACGACATTGCTGTGCCACACGGAGAGCCGGCATCACGCAAGCTCGAAGAAGTCCTTGCGGAGACTGTGCCATTACCTGACAGCCCACGCGTAGCGGCCAGCGATGCAATGGAAAAGCGGGAGTCTCGCGCCAGTAGCAGTAGTAAGGGTTCGAGACCCAGCCTTGAAAGCAGGTATCTCTCACGTCCGGAGATCTACGTACAGGATCCACCTCCAGATGCTGGAGCTGGGCGTGATGAAAATCATCATATTACTCCACCCGAGGTCGTTGAGCGAAGCGACGAGCCTGCCATCACGGGAGTTGCGAGAGACAGCCAAGACTTCGCACCTGCGAGCTTGCCACTCCCGGAGAGTCCGCTTGAGTCCGCTATGGGTTTGGATACCAGCATGCCGCAGGATGACTTCTCTTTGGATCAGGCCTCCCACGTGAACAATATCGGCGCAGCGGGCGATCGGGGAGAGACTGCAAACGATACCTCCATGCCAACAGAACGCTCGGTCTCAATGCCCGGTACTGAACAGCGCTCTAGCAATGTTGAGCCAGCACCTGCAGCTGATGACATTTGGGGCACAGCGACAACAAGCAAAAAGAGCAAGAAGGGCAAGAAGAGCAAGATAGTGGCCGGTGTTGAAACGGTCGAGTCGCAACGTGAGGCGCCGCCAAGTCACCAAGATGATGACACATACAGCAGCGGTATGCCCACCGTGAGTGAATCCGCAGAGCCTACCGCGACTGACTCAACAGATACAGTCTCGCAAGTGCCGACCCTCAGCGTCGAATCTGAGGACCCATGGGCGACGCCATTTGAAAGGAAGAAAGGGAAAAAAGGCAAGAAAGCACGCTTCGACTTCGCTAATGTGACGCCTGACGATCCCTTGGCGGATGAGTCCATCGAGACGCAGACCAGAGCTGCAGAGCCAAACCTTAATGATGAAAGGACAGCTGCACGAGCATTGGCTGAGACTCCAGACGCGGAGGCAAAGAAAGGTGACGCATGGGCCGCACCACCAAAGGGAAAGAAGGGCAAGAAAGCAAAGAAGACTGCCATGTCATTCGACGACGAGCAGCCGAACATATCACCTTCGGCGACCAGTGCTGATGCGCTCAACGAGCCTCTCGATACCATGGCTTCTGCGAGTACAACGAAGATGACCGAAAGTGACGCAGCTGCGATGCCCTCCTACCTTGAACACCGGATCGATCGGAGTCACTCTCCAATTGCCGTGGATGCTGACCGTTCGGTCCACCACGACCCAAATAGTGGTCCATCGGACCCCGAGTCGAGTTCATTCGGATCTCAGTACCCGCGGACTGAGAGATATACGCGCCGCGATGACGACACTGATCCCATGAACGATGTTTCTGGCGCTAATGGTCCCTTGCAACCTGATGCGCACGAGTCTACCATAGTCTCTGCACCGCCGAACATGAACCTCCTGCGCAACGTAGCTGCCCATGACGATGATGCGGACGCTTCACATCTGCTGAGTAGAGAAGAGCCACAAGCTCTGCAGCGGGACGACGTTCCACCCACATTCGAGCAGCGTGGTTCCCCGCCAACAGCAAGTCATGCAAACGACGCTGCTTCATCAACTCCAAGGGATCTCACCTCTGGCATCACGGACGGCTCGTTGCCGGACAATGATGATGGCACCTTCGAATACACTAATAAGAGGAGCAAGAAGGACAAGCGGAAGAAGCGTACCAATGTTTGGGACGATGAGATCGCTTCAACAGAGGTCCAAGGTTTCGAGGCTGTCAGCGAGTCAGTTGCTGCTCCAGAAGTGGTCGCTGGCAGCTCCCATGACGCACCAATAGTCATGGACGTTGCTTCGATGCCCACTGATGGCGACGAGAAGATCGCAGACCATGGGATTATCACAGAGCCACCCGCCCAAGATGACGAATTCGCCTTCATTCCCGCAAAGAAGGACAAGAAAGCGAAGAAAGCGAAGGAAACGTCGATGTGGGACGGGATGCCCGGGGTTGCCGACACAGCATCTGACCCGGATCGGATGGATGCAGTCGACACCGAGGATGCCACATCCGGAATGAATAACATGCGCGAACTTCCTGGCCAGCATACCGCTGACACTTCAGTCGAAGCGGGCACCGGCGAGACCGAGTCTCTTCTTGAGTGGACTGCACCTTCCAAGAAGTCCAAAAAAGACAAGAAGCAGGGCAAGAAATCCGTAGCTTGGGAAGACGAGCCTGAGGCAATCGCTACACCGGTATCAGGGGATCAGACCCTAGTTCAAACTTCCGATGATATCGACCACACTGGCGAGACTGCTCACATTGGACCAGCAGTGACCACAGCCCAGGATGTGCCACGTGAAGAAGAAGCCATTGTGCCACTCGAGGAATGGGCGCCGGCGTCTAAGAAGAGCAAGAAGGACAAGAAGAAGGGCAGGAAGGCCACGACATGGGACGGTGAGCCAGAGGACACGGCCACCCCAGCGTCAGGATCACAGACTCCAGTTGAGGTTCCCGGCGAAGCAGAACGAGCAGCTGAGGTGACAACTTCGAACCCGGTAGCAATGGCTGACCGCGAACTCGATGGCAACGACGGAGTCGCCGAGCCGACAGAGGACTGGGCGCCCGCGTCCAAGAAAAGCAAGAAGGACAAGAAGAAAGGCAAGAAAGCGATGTCGTGGGAAGATGAGACCACGGAAATCCCTGACGGGGTCACTGACCCTGCGCTCAATACTGCTGCAATGGACATATCGGCGGAGCCGTTGCACGATAACAAGGCAGAACCTCGTATGGCGGATGATGACCATGAATCTTCCGTAGCACCCATAGACAGGCTTCGAAACGAAACGGCTGCCGATATCGAGCCCGTGACGCTCAATGTTGGCTCTTCCAAGAAGGCTAAGAAAGACAAGAAGAAGGGCAAGAAGTCAATGCCATGGGAAGATGAGGATCTGCCCGTGGATGGAGACTCAGCCGTGAATAACGGAGCTCTTGTTGGTGACGAGGCTGTTGATGGGGCTCACGCGACAGACGCGGACGGTCTTCGACCATCGACGAATGTTGAAGCCTTGGATCGAGAGCACTCCGACGAATCTAGTCCGCCCGACGTGATAGATGAGCATGCCCCGGCGAATTATTCTCAAGGCGCCCGAGGTCTGGAGCACGACAGTCAACCCCACGGAAGGCCTGGCATGGATGACGTCTATGCATCTTTAGCAACGAATCCTCCTTCTCTAAACAGCAACCACGATAGCTCACTCGCTTATGCAGACATGCCGCCACCAACGCTTGGAGACCATCGGGAGTTGGAGGGTACTACTGATGCTTTCGGGGAAGCTGTCATGCCGCCACAAGCTCACGGCGGTGACGACATTGACTTCGCTGCTACCCTTGCAGCGGGACTGTCGAACAGTGGCTTCGACCCGAACGTCGTGATTGACGATCCAACGTACCATCGCAGAGCCTCGCCTCCTGCGCAGGTCGCCGAAGCAGATCCTAAAGAGTTCTTCTCTACAGTGAAGAGGAACAAGAAGGGAAAGGGCAAGAAAGCTGAAATCGTCGCTGACTCGCAAGATTCGCGAGGTCCAACTCAATCAGATGACTTTGATGCTCTTCTTGCGCAAGGTCTGCAGGACAGCGGATTCGACAGGTCATTGCTGAAGAGCTCAGATGCACCAAGTGATCCTGCTTCGGCTTTCACTGAAGCTGACGATGCTGACTTCACCTTTCCCATCTTGAAAGGCAAGAACTCGAAACGCAAGCAAGCCAACGCCAGCCCCGGCAACACTGATCACGAGGTCGTGCAGCATGACCACCGTGACGATACCATCATAGAGCGTGGAGTACCCCTGATCGGATCTGGTGGAAAGCTTGACGAAGATGCGACCGAGGCAGACAAGTCGGTTGCGAGCCTTGAGCATGGCGCGGAAGACGTTTGGGCAATGCCCGTCAAGAAGTCGAATAAAGGAAAGCAGCGTGTCGCGATAACAGGGAGCGATCCCAATACGGAAATCACACAATCCAGCGCTTTACCGGAACCTCGGTCTACACCCCTCGCAGAGGTCGCCAGTCCAGATACGCACGAAGATTCGCGACTGGTGTCTCGCGGTATTGACATGAGCGAGTCTACTACAACAATGCAAGACAGAGCTACCGTTCCCGATGACTTGGCCATCGACGTACCTCTCGAGTATATCGTTCCTGAGTCTGCGGCCGCAGAAGTCGATCTGGATCCCTTCGATAACTCCGCACGATCCGTTACCGGACCACAAGCTTCGTCCGAGCAGGAGGCGGTGAGCGGGAATCTTGTCGATGCTGACAACTTCTCGATCTCAACCAAGAAGAAGGGTAAGAAAGGCAGAAAGCGTGCAGTCAATTTCGACTTTCCCGACACCACCGAGCCGTCTTCCACCACCGACACAGCAGAAGCTTCTGCAGCCGAAGCCAGCGATCCCGCCGTGGCACATATCATCGGTGGTATTGGCGAGCAAGATGTGGACGATATGGACAATGCCTACAAAGCGTACAAGAAGAATAAGCGGAAGCAAAAGAAGCTGCAAGCTGTGGCTGTTGCGGAAGCAAGTGCACAGAAGGCAATCATGGATTCCGACGATGCCACGGGCGGACGAGAACTCCATGCGTCTAATCGATCTCAGTCGTTGCAGAACACTGGTAACATTGTCGAACCCAACACACATGCTACTCAATCTACGTCCGACGGTAACTCAGCTCGAGCACTTGAGCCAGACGTTTCGAGTCCAGTTGAGCGCGCAACTCCGCCGACCAGTCCAACAAGCCTTGTGGGAAGTGTCTTTCCCGGACTGAAGCGGGTGAAGCGGCGTACAGCCTCGATTCACTCTCCTGGAGCTGATGGCTCTCAAGCTGGAGTGTTACTGCACACATCTGAAGTCTCACAGTTCGTGCCGACAACAGTCGAAAAGCAGCCCTCGCCACAGAGCAATGCCTACGAGGCACCGACGCCGATCGACCATTCACCGCAGCGCTTCATCGGCCAATCATCGCCAGATACAGTGTCTCGGCCGCGAAATGTTATTCACGGCGACTCTATGGGTTCACCAACGACGCGCGGTGTGCAAGGGCTCAATCCTACCAGCAGATCAACGACGACCCAGGGCGGAGATGTAGACATTAACTTGATGTCAGCTGACCGGCCCAGGGAGCTCTCGTATCGTCAATCACTTGCGCAGCCTAGCTGGTCTTTCGATGGGCTAAACGCAGACACTGATGCCACGGAACAAGCCGCTGCGAAGATCACGGGCCCGAACACAATTGTCCGCGACAGCGGCTATCACGAGACTGTTAGTCCTGCAACGGACCGACACTCTATTGGCGAGGGCACTCGAGAATTACCGACGATCAAGACATCTGCATCACGAGATAGCCTGAGAAGCCGACGTTCAGCAGAGCCTCTCCATATTGACACTGGCACATCTACAGATTGGGCACTGAACGTACCCAGACAACGCGCCGAAGAGAAGGACACCACTGCAAGTGCTCATGGACGTGCACGAAGTGACGAGACACCCCTCGAATCTACCTCACGCAATAGGGCCTCCCACCTTTTCCACTCGCCTCCAGCGAATCTTTCGGAGATCGCACGCTCACCACCATCAAGCCATGCAGATAGGCATTCAGGCACTGCAGGTTACTTCCAACATCGATCGATGGAGAGTGCGGTATCCCCGGAAGCAGTACAATCCCTGCAGCCTGCAACAGGCCCTTTGAGTCCGCGGAGTCCGCTGAACACCATTGATGAGGAGCCTCATGCACGTAAAAGAAGCCTGGCAGAGTCAAGTATCGCGGTGACAGCGTCCGACCACGGCGGCAAGGCACTTCGCCGAACAGAGACACCGAGGGCGACCCGCGTCCGGACGTTATCACCTCTCTCCACTCGAGACAATGCTGGCCCACGAAGCATCGGCATGTCCTTAGCTGATGGCGAGAACTACGGCACTGGTCCACTCAGCGACAGCAAGGGAACGAAGCGCAGCCCGTCCGACGCGAGATCCGCAAGTGTTGTGAGCAATCGCTCAAACGTCTCTGCCACGCAGCATCGCACACCTGAAGACCGACACTCGATCAGCAGAGCCAGCAATCGGAGTGCGACGCCAATCCTTAGACGAGTAAACTTGTCAGGTGACCTACGGGCAGTTAGTCGCGCTAGCAACCGGCTCGGCGAGAGCGGCTCCGGCGTTAGTGTCCGAGCGTCGCCGAATACAATTCCGTTCGAGCCGCCGCCAACTCCACCTTTGAACGACGAGGACGACTATATTGACGGCGCGTCGCGTGCCGTGGGCATGGCTGATGTCTTTGTATGTATCGGTGTTTGGCATGATGAACAATGATGAACAGGACTGACAACATTCACAGCAAGGCTATGGTGACGGGCATGGCTCGCAGACCTCGCCGACTCGACCGCCTAGCATGCGGAAGCGGCAGAGCATGCACATTATGGAGCTCGAATCGCAACTTGATCACCTGACCTCTGAGAATAGGAATCTCCAGGAAGCCCGATCAAGAGGTCTTGACGGTGATGCGATGGAAGGCGTTACTGGCGACGCAAGCTTGCAATTGCGCGAGAAAGACAATGAGATCCAGCACATGAACGCCATGCTGGTACCTTTGCAGCAGGAAATCGACCGACTCGCACAGATCAATGCAGACCTTATGGAAAGCAATCGCAACCTTGTTGACGGTGCCAATGGCCGCTTCGCCACACTCCAGTCAGAGCATGGCGAGACACGACAGCAATGGGAGTCCTCGACGCGAGAGCTGGAGCAAGTCCGCCAGGAAAACCATCGACTCACTTCAGGCATGCGTGACGCGATTGCTGCTCAGCTTGGGAGTGCATTGGCCGACAAAGATCACGAGATTCGGAAGCTTAGAGAGGATCTCGAGATCGCCACTGAGCGCATTCGCGCGTTGCAGGTCCAGATCCAGTCGTCGAGGGCAAGCGACTACTTGGTCAGTCGCGACGAGGACTACTTCGATGGCGCTTGCCAAAAGCTGTGTCAGCACGTGCAACAGTGGGTGCTGCGCTTCTCGAAGGCATCTGACAATCGCATCTGCCGTATCTCAAGCGATATTCGGGACGAGAAGATCGAGACCCGACTGGATAATGCACTACTGGATGGCTCGGACGTCGACAAGCTACTTGGCGATCGTGTGAAGCGGCGCGATGTCTTCATGTCGGTCGTCATGACGATGGTGTGGGAGTATGTCTTCACTCGCTACCTCTTCGGCATGGACCGCGAGCAGCGACAAAAGCTCAAGGCACTAGAGAAAGTTCTGGCAGAGGTCGGCCCAGCTCGTGCGGTGGCACAGTGGCGTGCAACGACCCTCACACTGCTATCAAAGCGGCCTTCATTCGCAGGACAATGCAAGCTCGACACCGAAGCGGTGGCACACGAGGTCTTTGGCGTGCTATGCGCGCTCCTACCGCCTCCATCAACTACTGATCAACAGCTACTCACATCACTGCAGAAAGTCATTGGTGTAGCAGTGGACCTGTCCATCGAGATGCGCGTCCAGCGGTCGGAGTATATTATGCTCCCGCCTCTGCAGCCGGAGTACGACACGAACGGTGAACTTGTGCGCAAAGTCAACTTCAATGCATCATTGATGAATGAGAGGAGCGGCGCGTTCCCCTCGATGGAGAAGCTAGAGGCTGAGCAGGCAATTGTCAAGATCGTGCTTTTCCCTCTTGTGGTGAAGAAAGGCGACGAGTCTGGAGAGGGAGAGGAGGAGATCGTTGTGTGTCCTGCGCAGGTGCTGGTGCACAATGATGGCGGGAAGGGGAAGAAGGTCGTGAGGGTCATGAGCGGGGCTATGGAGATTGATGATCCGAGGCGGAGCAGGCAAAGTCTGCTCAGTGAGGCTCCTGGGAGCACGCAGGCGTATTGAGGATCGGTATGAGGCGACAGGCGTTGGCTACATCGATATGGGGACACGAGAGCATGATTTTGATTGTATACCTTGTTCATGAGATGATCTTCGAAACACTCCTAGCCATTCAATGTAGTCCATTACCATCAGCCGTCAACAGTGCCCATCATTCTGCGCTGATTGCTCAGCCACTTCATGTTATATTACGAGGCGTACATCGAGTCCAACCTTGTCCTCGCCATTTCCTCCAGTGCACAACAACTCCAAATCTACCAATCCCTCCGCCTCCCCACTGCCGAACGCAGAGTTACACCTGTGTTGCAACCCCTCCGCCTCCACTACCGTACATACGTCCTACTAGTCCTCACCATATCCACCTCACGACTCCTCCTCGGCTCATACACCTCCACCCTACTCAGTCGATCTCCGCTCGCGCGATAGCTGCTCCTGCTCCGCCTCTCGAGTGGCACCGAAGCGCGATCATACTGCCTGGAAGGGCGGCGGTAGGTGTTGACGGGAACTTGGGGACCGCCCGTGTAGTTTGATACGGGGCGGGGGGCGTCGTAGCGGTCGCCGCGGCGGATGTTGGAGTCCTGGCGCGAGTTCTTGGATTTGTTGGGGGTGGTTATGAGGCACATGGTGGCTAGTCCCAGAGAGTGTTCTTCGCTTGATCAACGATGTAGTCCCGTGTGTGGTCGGGTGACTGACGGAGGGTGTGCGTGCGGAGCTGGCACCGTGTGGTCTTCGCGGAGGAGTGGTGGAGATGGCTAGTGATGGACAGTTTTGATAGATTCAGGGAATGATATAGACTGGAAAGAGATTGATGGACATTGAATAGTACCCTATTTGACTTACACCTGCGCCTCTGTCATGGCAGCAATGCCACGCGACTGCACAGCTGATCAACCGCAGCACTTGGCTGACGATGATGGTGTGGGAAGCTTTGCGGCACGCTCTGGAGTCTCGCTTGCGTCACTGAAAGCTGAGTAAGACCAACCATCCCAGTCGACTTTCAGTAGTAGATGCAGCGAACTTTAATGTACTCAGTCGTCCCGACATATCCCCACTAACGGTCACTGATATGGAGGAGAAAGAAACAATGATATGTCCACGTCCAAGTCTAGCTAGAGTGTGCACGTCCGCGAGGCTTCTCCGCACGTTCATGGTGCTCAGTATATACATGTATTGGGTATCATGACAAGTCCCCCCCACCAGCCAGTGATCAACGCCAGAGCCATCCTTCACACTCACATCTCGCCAAACGCCGCCCGCTCTGCACAGCCTTGCGTTCCGATCATTCCTCATCCGATGACACCCCATCCGAAACAATGTTGTTCCCAACGAGGAAGTCATGCTCCAGCGCCGCATCAGCTTGAATCCGCTGACGAGGATCTAGCTCCAAACAGCACCTCATGAAGTCCACGGCCTCGAGCTCCTCATCGCTCAAGCCACCCCGTCCATCAACTCCCTTCTTCGAGCGATTTGAGCACCACAGCAGGATCTTCTCCCATGTGTGTCCATTCTCGCTGATGGTTGGAATGTTAGTCTGCATGATCTGGCCGTGCAGTAAAGCCGTGTCGCGCATTCTCTTCTTGCCGAAGATTGTGCACAGCTCGATGAAGGCGTCTATGTCGTCTGCTGAGTGGAAGAAGGGGAAGCGTTTGCTCAGGAATGTGAGTAAGATGACACCACAGGACCAGACGTCGATGACTGTCTTCTGCATTGTGCACTTGAGCAGCACTTCTGGGGCGCGGAAGCCACGGGTGCCTGCTCTATTCGCTCGGCGGGAAGACCGCTGGTCGTTGTTTGGGTAGGCTGGACGAGGCTCAGCTCCCATGGCACGCGCTGCCGTGAGGGTGGAAGCGTAGACCGAGTTGTTGATCTTCTCGATTCTTTTTGGGGTTTCATAATCGCAGGCGCAGAAGTGATTGTCTGCGCCCTCACGTTCTGCCAGGCCGAAATCAACAAGCACACCGCGGCGTTGTTCTGGTGAGTATAGGAAGTTGGTGGGCTTGATGTCGCGGTGAATAATGCCTGCTTCGTGCACTGACTTGAGGGCAGTGAAGAGGCTGTAGAAGTAGATCCGCATTTCTGACACGGGAAAGTCGCGGTAGTAGTCTCGGAAGTCCTTGTGCTGGAAGAAGGGTAGGATGGCAATGACCTGATCCTGGTGGCGGAACGAGGTGATGAGTGGACAGACGTTTAGCGAGTCTCTAAGATCGTGCAGTAATTCGAGCTCGTTCAGTATGCGGAGTGGCGAGGAGGTGACATAGATTTTCTTGATTGCCACAAACTTGGGACCTTTCGTCGGTCTACGACGTGCCGTAGCAGCGGTGTGGCCCTCTCTGTCGCCGTCAATGTCCCATTCGTTCTCGTAGACATGATTGAGCAGGTCTTCGGCCTTGTAGACTGTCGAGAAAGTGCCTTCGCCGATCCGGTTAATCAGCCTGTAGCGCTGAGTGATGCCTTTGAAGCTGGCTTCGAAGCGTCTGATGTCTTCGGCGACATTCTCGTCCACTTCTTCGTCGTCTCCAGAGACTGTGCCATTGCTTTCGTCCAGTGGATCTCGACTCTCGGACATGGGTTCGTCCTCTGTGCTGTTGCCGTGTGGTGCAGGTTGGTCGATATGTATTGGTACGATCTCCCGTGATCGTCTTGATATGGCAGCCATATCTGCGGTAGCTTACACACAAGTAAGCCTTCTATGCAGGTACATGTGAGAGCTCTGAAAGCATGTGTCTTGCTATGCATCCCACATGGCAAGTGCGGCTCCGAGCGCGTGCTTGGTGGAGGAAGTCGCGTCTAAATCAACACGGCTAACCGCTTTGGGCGATCCTACGATCCCACTGTTTACCTGACGATGCGACAAACTACAGCCACACAAGAGCGCATTGATCTGTACTCACTGGCTTCTCGTCGCCAACATGGCTCAGAGTAGCGATTTCGACGTGAATGCGTCGCTCAAGTCATACCTCGAAGACCCTCAGTCAATCCTCACACCCGACGCCGACCCAGCACTGCTGGACTGCGAGAACGATGCCGACTTGTTCACACCCGGCCTGATAAACAGTGTCCTGAACCCGATCGCTGAGGCGATTGGCGAAAACCCAGAGGCGATCCTGCAGGCAGTCAATCTCGACAGTCTGCAGTTCTTATGCAAGTGCGCGCCCACCCTTCCTCCAGACCAGCGCCCACAGCTGGTCTCCCGCAGTGCTGTTACTGATGGCGACTTGTTCGCGCTCTCTAGACAAACCTCCTACATACCTGCTGCTTCTCTAGGCAGACTACTGGATTTGCTGATCTCGGGCCTGGGCGCAGAGGCCGAGACTATCCATCATGAGGAGGCTGATGGGGAGGGTGAAGAGAGCGCTCACCACAAGCAGGTACTAGAGGCCTTCGCATTCTTGCTGCAATGGTGCATTGCGGCAGTAGAGACGAAGAGCGCCGAGAAGCCCTCGGCACCAGCAGCACGTGGAGGCAAGAAGGCAGCGAAGGGAAAGGCGGCGCAGAAGGATGGCCTTTGGGATTCCACGACACAGCTGCAGATCGCGATGGAGACTATGGCAAAGGTCATGAAGTTGAAGCTGGCCCGAATCTTCGTCACGACCAGCGAACGCGACACTTTCACTGGCTTGTTCACGCGTCCAGTCTACTTACTGCTGGAGAGCGAGACGAGGGTGAAGAGTACAGCAATACGGATGCACGCTTTCAAAGTATTGTGTGTCGCGATCAAGCATCATGGACATGCGTACGGTGCCCAGACGAGCATCATACAGAACCTCACATACTTCGAGCATTTGGCTGAGCCGATGGCTGAGCTTCTGAACATTCTGGCCGAGCAGTACGACTATGCCCAGCTCGCAGAAGAGGTCATGAAGGAGCTCTCGAACAAGGAATTCGCGGCAAACGACACGAAAGGACCGAAGTCAGTTCCAACATTTGTTGCTCGCCTGAGTGAGCTGGCACCGAGAGTCGTTCAGAAGCAGATCGCGTCACTGGCAAAGCTACTAGAAAGCGAGAATTACACGCTCCGATGTGCGATCATCGAGGTGTGTGGCAATCTGATCGGCATGCTGAGCAAGATCGAGGAAGGCAATCGGAGTGAGAACCACAAGGGACAGATCAACGCGTTCTTCGATGTTCTCGAGGAGCGCTTCCTCGACGTCAATCCTTACTGCCGGGTGCGAGCGATTCAAGTCTTCACAAAGTTATGCGACCTGGAGACCAAGTTCCCGAAGCGCAGGCAAGCAGCTGCTGAGCTCGCAGCGCGAAGTCTCGAGGACAAGAGCAGTAACGTTCGGCGGAATGCGATCAAGCTGCTCGGCAAGCTGATTGGCACTCACCCCTTCGCTGTCATGCATGGTGGGCTGCTCAACTACACTGAGTGGAGTGCGCGGCTAGAAGCATGCGAAGCTGAGCTCAACGCGCTGAAGCCGCCGGCGGAGACTGGTCTGGCGGAGATCGAGGCCGAAGCGACAGTCGATGAGCACCTGCTAGACGACGCGACTCAAGTCCAGGACGATCGCCCGCCCATGACAGAAGCACAGCAAGTGGCTGCTTTCCAGAAGGCACAGGAAGAGGCTGCCACGGCAGAAGCATTGAGCAAGCTGCAGCTCACTCGACGATACTACTTCGAAGCCATGAAGTTCATCGAAATCTTGCACGAAGCCAGTCCTCATATTGTTCAGCTCCTGGGCAGCAAGAACAAGAGCGAGATCGTTGAGGCGATGGACTTCTTCGTCATGGCCGACGCATACAGTCTCGAGCCTGCCAAGATCGGCATTCGCCGCATGCTCCGCCTCATCTGGACGAAGGGGAATTCGGATGAGGGCAAAGGCGTGCAGAGCCATCTGATCGAGAGTTACCGAGGACTATTTTTCCACGCGCCGGACAACTTCAACGCCAACGATGCCGCAAATTACGTCGCCAGGAACATGATCAGCTTGACCTTTGGTGCCTCACCGGCAGAGCTGACTAGCTTGGAGCAGCTCCTAGCTACCATGATGAAGGACAAGGCAGTCAACACTCTGGTCATCGACAAGCTATGGCAAGTGTATGGCGTGCAGAAGCGGGAGATCTCGAAGCAGCAGCGAAGGGGCGCGATCATCGTTCTCGGCATGCTCGCGCTCTCGGACCCGGAGATCGTCGTCAAGGAGATGGAGACATGTTTGCGAATCGGTCTCGGCTCCATTGGTCGCAAGGATCTTCTCGTTGCTCGCTACACGTGCATTGCGCTCATGCGTATGACTGAGAGCAAGCAGGCAAAGGGTGCCGAGGCAAAGCCCTCGATTCGACTTCCAAACGACCATGCTGTGATCTCGAGACTGGGAGCATTGATTGAGGTCCGAAGTGAAAGCAAGGACTGGTACGGGCTTGCCGAGCAAGTCGTCGGCGCGATCTACGCACTCAGCAAGCACCCGGATGTGAAGTGCTCCGAGGTTCTACGCCGGAAGACCCGAGCAGTATTCTCTGCAACAGCCAAGCAGGCGCCTGCGAAGAAGGAAGTGGCAGACGCTGTTGTGGAAACGAGCCAAATCGACGAAGACGGCGATGTCGAGATGAGCGACCTACCCACGCCTCCTCCTGAGCCAACAGAAGTTGAGGAGGAAGAAGTCGCAACAGCGCCGGAGTCAGCGACCGGACTCTGCCAGCTTCTCTTCGTTGTCGGCCATGTCGCCCTTAAGCAGATCGTGCACCTTGAGATGATCGAGCAGGACTTCAAGCGCCGGAAAGCACTAAAGGAGAAGGCTGCCGACGCAGCCTTGCCTACCAAGAAGACACCAGGCGCGAAGACTCCTGCAGCTGGCCGTAAGTCAACGATGAGCAAAGAGGAGAAGGCCGCTCAAGAAGCCGAGGAAGAACTCGATCTCATGGCTGGCACGAACGAGGACGACTTCGCTGACGCAGTAGCACACATTCGCGAGCGGGAGTTGCTATACGGCCCTTCATCGTTGCTGGCCAACTTCGGCCCACTGGTCAAGGAGATTTGCTCGAACAATACCGCCTACCCTTCTGCGGAGCTGCAAGCGCAAGCCGCGCTGTGCATGGCGAAGCTTATGTGCGTCAGCTCGGAGTTCTGCGAGGCGAATCTGTCGCTGCTGATTACGATACTGGAGCGCAGTCCAAGTGCGACGACGCGATCGAATTTGGTGGTTGCGCTTGGCGATATGGCTGTATGCTTCAATCACCTCATCGATGAGAATACGGACTTCTTGTACCGCAGACTCAGCGACTCGAGTCTGCAGGTGAAGCGCACATGTCTCATGACATTGACGTTCTTGATCCTGGCTGGGCAAGTCAAAGTCAAGGGCCAACTTGGGGAGATGGCCAAGCTGGTGGAGGACAGTGATGAGCGAGTCCGGGTAAGTCACCTCCCTAAAAGCTCACTATCCACACTCACTAACGCTATGCTCAGGACATGTCCCGCACCTTCTTCGCCGAGCTCGCTGGCAAGGACAACGCAGTCTACAATCACTTCGTCGACATGTTCTCGCTGCTCTCCTCGGACGAGTCACTCGACGAGGACCGTTTCCGCCGCGTCATCAAGTTTTTGGCGAGTTTCATTGAAAAGGACAAGCATGCTAAGCAGCTTGCTAGTAAACTTGCGCCGAGACTTGCGAGGGCTGGGAATGAGAGGCAGTGGAATGATGTGGCTTTTGCGCTCGGTTTGCTGCCGCATAAGAGTGAGGAAATTGCTAAGATGGTTGGGGAGGGGTGTAGGGTTGTGGAGGCTAGTGCTTAGATGTGGTGCTGAGGAGATGGCGTTAGGAGATGGGGGCTGGAAGGTCGATACCCAAACTTGTACATTGAATGACTATGTTGCTTCATGTCCCGTACAAACATGTGTCGCAGTCGAAGTGAAGTCCTTCGCAGGCAGTCGGAAGACGTGGGCGCTCTTTCCGGAACCTGTGGGGTATTCTGTCCCCACGTTCAACTCACATCCTTTCGACCCCATCTAGCCGGCGACCTTCGTGTTGACCGGGTCACGGCAGAGTATGCTGGATAGAGTGAATGCATGCGACATGCCGTGAAACACCTTCCGGCGGCTAGTCAGCGCGTGGTACATGTAGGA
Source organism: Cryoendolithus antarcticus (assembly GCA_002077065.1). NCBI lineage: Eukaryota > Fungi > Ascomycota > Dothideomycetes > Cladosporiales > Cladosporiaceae > Cryoendolithus > Cryoendolithus antarcticus. The sequence goes on along the minus strand of NAJO01000038.1, from coordinate 23,668 downwards.
GCTGTGCGAACTTCACTTCACTCATCACCCTCGTAACGTCAACATCATCACTACGCAATTTGAACTTGCTGACACCACAGAGTAGCGAGCCAATCGATATTGGTAATTAGCCTGGCATCTGGCGGATAGTCGATATAAAATAAATTGTCAAGCTGGTCGATCGAAATGGCTACCAACGGGACTGCTAATGGCGCTGCCTCGTCCACCGCAAACGGCAGCACGAGCAACGGAACTTCCGACACCTCGCCCCTCCACATCCTCATAGCGGGCGCCGGCATCGGTGGCCTCACAGCAGCCCTCGCTCTCCGCCAAGAGGGCCACAAAGTCACTCTCTTCGAGCGCTCCCAACTCGCCCGCGAAACCGGTGCCGCAATCCACCTCGCTCCCAATAGCAATGGGATCCTTCGACGGCTTGGCATCTTCGCCGAGAAGTTCGGATCGAACACTTGCGACTTCATCACGGAGTATGACAAGGACTCCAATCTTGTGCGGAAGATCCCCGTGGGCAGGATGGCGGGTATGTGGGCTAACCCTTGGTTGTTGGCGCATCGGGTGCAGTTGCATGAGCGGTTGAAGAAGGCTGCTACTGGTGCTGAGGGGAAGGGGACGCCGTCTGTGCTGAACGTTGGGGTGAAAGTTGTGGATTTTGATGTTGAGAATGCGACTTTGACGCTTGATGGTGGGGAGGTAGTCAAGGGCGATGTGTTGCTTGGGGCTGATGGGGTGCATTCTGTGGCGAGGGGCAAGATCAATACCGAGATCAAGCCTTTCCCCTGTGAACAGAATGCGTTCCGGTTTTTGCTGCCCAAGGAGACTGCGTTGGCAGTGCCCGGCTTCGAGAAATTCCTGAAGGACGAGGGTGAGCTGGCATTCTGGTACGGACTGAAGCGGAGAGTTGTCTTTTACCCTACATCGAACAATACGCTGCTCAACTTTGTGTGCATGCACCCGGCCGCCGAATCCAATGCCAGTGCTGCGGGTGCCGACTGGGATCAAGGAGCCAGTGTGGAGACCCTAGTGAAGTGCTACGATGGCTTCGACCCAGTCCTTGTCGACTTGTTGAAAAAGGCAGATCCGAAAACCCTCAAAGTCTGGCCATTGCTTGACATGGACGAGCTGCCGATATGGCACAAGGGCCGTCTGGCACTTCTCGGAGATGCAGCACATCCATTCCTGCCGCATCAGGGTCAGGGTGCGGGTGTCGCGATGGAGGACGGCGCAGCGATCGCTTGCGTGCTGCCACTCGGTACTCCGCGAGAAGAAATACCCGAGCGACTCGCACTCTACGACAAGATCCGCCACTTCCGTGCGACTGAGATCCAACGGGTCTCGCGTGTACTGGGAATGGATAAGAAGGACCACGGCGTCGATCACCAGGCTTTCACAGCGTACAACTTCGGCCATGATGAGTTCGACAACGCACGGCAGAAGTTCCGCGAGTATCAATGGGCCAAGAACCCTCAAGTTTACCAACGTATGCCTACAGCATTCGGACCCATGCCTGGTCCGCGGCAAGATCATCTAGGTCGACCTCGGAACGGCAAGGAGTCATTGTTCGTAACGACGAGTATCAAGTTCAAGACGACGCGGACAGCACTGCAAACTCTGTTTCCGCCTGGCCGTGAAGGCTACTCGTTCCTCTCACCTGCAAGCGTAGCAACTGCGTCCTTTTCGCACACAACTCTTAACGGCATGGACTGGCTCGGAGGCAAGGGCTATGATCACCTCGGTCTGTATATCCACGGCGTGAAGTACACGAAGCCAGATGGCAAGGTAGTGACAGGTACGTACATGCCAGTGCTTTTCGAGAACCTCGCAGACCCAATTATCACCGGACGAGACGAACTGGGTATGCCAAAGATCTACTCGGCAATCAACGCAGAGCGATCTGGAGATTCTGTCATCATCAGAGCCGGCTGGCAAGGCACGCAATGGGGATCGTTCAGCATCTCGGGACTATCACCATCGGAGAGCCAAGAAGGCGGCGCCGTGAGCGGCGAATCAGATGCTGGATTGATCGTGCATCGCTACATCCCCTCCGTCGGACGTGAGAGCAAAGGCAAGGCAGAGTCAGATTACGCTGTCTTTACGCCGACTGGCGAGGAAGACGTCAAAGCAGATATCTCGAGTGTTAAGACTTCGCAGACTGCAGAGATCAAGCTCGATGCTGGGGACTGGAAAAGCCTGCCCACGTTGCATCACATCATCGAGAGGTTGGCAGACCTACCAGTGCTTGCTGTTATCGGCGCGAAGGTCGTGGAGGGTAAGGGGGTGCCGGATGTTAGTCATGCACGGCCTGTGTAGGGCAAGCCGAGATGTCGCTAGCAGGTAAATGATAGACCGATTGACAGTAAGCCACAGTCTTTTCGCTACCAATGGTACATCACCCAATTATCAGCTTCTCTCTTTCACATCTGCCAGCGCCGCTCGTACAGATACTGGTAATGCGGCATCGTAAGCTCCACCATTTCCTTCACCAGCGCTGCGTCGTCCGCGAACTCATCTTGCCACTCGCGCTCCTCTTCGGCAAAGTCCACGCCCTTCGCCATCTTCCCACGCATGAAGCCTGAAGACTCGATCAGGGTACTTTGACTGGCGTAGTACATCGGATGCGTGTTGTCAACTTCTTCCCGCGTAGCTACTGCCCAGGTCGAAGCAACGTTCGCAGGATCGAGCCCAAGCTTAGCGCTCAGCGCGCGGACGTAAGCAGGATCTGCGAGTGAGTCGAAGTCCACGGCATAAGTCTCGCGCCCCTGAGCGTGGAAGTAATCATACATGACCCTGCTCCAAATCAGATTCGTGGTAACAAGGTAGTTCGGACGACCTCCACCGCTTGCGAGACTCATCTTCGCCATGGTTCGGTAGGCTGAAGGCACAGCCAGACGAGGGTCTCGAATGCTGAGGAGAAGCTTGGTGTCGGCGGTCAAGAGCAGCTCGTCGGGTATGGCGGTGAAGTTCTCGCTTGCTGGCTTGGGCGAGGAAATACTGTCGAGGTAGTGCAGGATGATCTCGGGTGCTACAGGGAAGAAGGCGTGGCAGAAGATGAGCAGGCTGTGGCCCTGCTCCCCTGCGTCAGCACTGACTGCGAGGCTATCGACGCTCACGTACGTTCGCTTTGACTTCTTGCTTGGCATCTCGCCATTCCAGCAAGCCCTTCTCGATCCCTTGACTCCATTTCTCTCTCACTTGCGGATCTACGCCGTTGGCATAATTCTCCGACTGTAGCCAAGTGATCTGTGGGCCGCGACTCTCACTGAACAACCGCTCGAGGACTTTGACATTGGTCTGGTGCTCTGTGAGCATGCGCAGGAGCATATGGCCTGATTCTGAGTATTAATGTCAAGTTTGAGGGACGTTAGACGCTCTGACTTACTCCCGCTGCGTGGCTGATCGAAGAACAGGATCTGGGAAGGCATTGCGGGCTCGACGTTGATGACTATGGCTGCGCTTCAGTGTGGTAAGAGGGCTGAGAATTCCTCGTTCATGTGCCATCTCTCTTATAGTCTCCTGTCTGACTGTGCTGCCTGCAGATGTGGTCGTTTCTAGTGATCACGCAATAGCATAATGATGAAGCCTTGCCATTGACCCTACGTACAAGTTCCTCGGCGCTGATCAAAATTCTGGTCTAGAGCACCTATTGTCAAGCTGACGAGAGGTAGCAGCACTCTTCTCATGTTGATGCCTCGTTTCATTGCTGCTGCTCGGGCTGTAGAGTCAGTCCAAAGTCGTCGTCAGCCCTGCGAGGTGCACTCTCCAATGGCCGTCGCTCCGCAGGCATCAACATTCCGGCTTTACTGTGACCTAGCCATGCTTGCGCTTTCTCCCTCACTCTCGCGCGATGCTGGTGCGTTCTTAGGATGATGTTCACGCGTTCGTCCATTATTCGACTGAATGTGCGGCCTTGTTCGCGAACAGCTGGACCGAATAACCGAAGGCCAAGCACCGCTCAGTCAGCAAGCCATCGACCTCATTCGACTTCCCCGCTCCGATTACTTCCAGGCGACCTCTTCGCTGCGATGCTCTTACAGTCGGCGGAGAGTAAGTCCGCCTGATACCAGGTGAGCAAGCCGTGTGCGGAGGTCAATACCCGAGATGTCGACGGCGTTTGAAGGTATCAGTATGCTCTGTTTTCCCAATCCAATCTCCTCCTTTGATCCATCTTCCTGTCTGTCTCTTGTTCCGCTGTCACATTGGAACTCGAACAGGACTTATCGCACCCTTGGAGCGGCTTCCATCACTTTGGTCTCAATCGAGTGACTAGACCGCGTTGACAGGTCCGCAACGATGTCATTATGGTACACGTTCGGGATCGCGCTGTTCGCAGCGATAGGAACCTTCCTCTTCGGCTTCGACACTGGGATCGCTACGACCACCATCGCGCATCAGAGCTGGATCTCGTACATGGGCCACCCAAAGCCAGCCCTGACTGGAGCCGTGGTCGCAGTCTACATTGCAGGCGAAGCCGTAGGAGCCTTGACACAAACTGCAATCGGGGACCGGCTTGGCCGCGTGCGATTCATGCAGATGATGTGCGTGATTGTCACTATCGGCACCATCATACAGACTGCTAGCATCAACCTGCCCATGTTCCTGGTCGGCAGAGCCATTGCCGGGACTGCGGTTGGCGGCATGGTCTCCACTGTGCCCATCTATCTGAGTGAGATCTCAAGCCCTGAGCATCGAGGTCTGATCGGCGGCATCTCGGGATGCGGCATCTCCTTCGGCACGATGATGAGCAATTGGGTCGGCATGGCTTGTGGCTACGCTCCATACGGCGCCACACAATGGCGACTCCCGCTTGGTTTACAGATCCCATGGGGTATCATTATGTTCATCGGTCTGGCGACCTTCATGCCCAACTCGCCTCGTCAGCTCATTCGACAAGGCAAGGTCGAGCAGGCCCGGATCGAGTACATCAGGATTCGACGAGAGCTTGACAGCTACGCAGTTCAGGAAGAGTTCGCACTCATGCGAGCTCAGATTGAGTATGAGATGATGCGAGAGATCAAGTCAGTGCGAGAGATGTTCTATCTTTACCGCCATCGAGCTCTGGTATCGATTGCTGTGCAGACGATGACAAGCCTGACGTGAGTCTTGACCCAGAATACCAATCTGCTGTGGAGGACTTGACCTCCGGTCATGTACTTTCCGAAATCAGAACACCAGCTAATGAAGTGTGAACAGAGGCGTGAATGTTATACAATACTATCAGACCATCCTTTATAAGTCTCTCGGTATTCCTCCAACGACTATATTAGCACTGGCAGGAGTGTACGGCACACTGGCGTTCCTTTCGAACGCCATAACCACGAAATACCTCACAGATCAGTGGGGTCGCCGCAAGATGATCTTGACCGGCCTGAGTGGCATCATTTTGATCGAGATCTACGCGGCAGTGATGCAGCGGCAGTTCCAGAACACTGAAAACAAGCTTGGCAAAGGCTTCGCTGTGCTGGGCATCTACCTATTCGTGGTAACATACTGTAGGTCAACTTTTTGTCATCGCGGTATCAACTTAGCTGATGCAACTCACAGATGGCTGCCTCAACTCAACAACCTGGCTCTACGGCGCCGAAGTTCTCCCCATCGCCCTCCGCTCCAAGATCATGGGCCTAGCCGCAGCCTCGCACTTCATCGTCAACGTCGGCATCACTGAAGCTGGACCAAGCGCTTTCGCGAATATCCGAGAAAACTACTACTACGTCTTCGTGGCGTGTACGCTTTTCTTTCTTGTCATTGCGTACTTCTACTTCCCCGAGACGAGGCATAAGACGCTTGAGGAGATCGCTGCAAGCTTCGGCGATAAGGTTGTAGAGGTTGGAGAGCGAGATGTCTTGGCCGAGCTAGATGTACTGGATGAGAAGGCTGGGATCGAAAGGGTGGAGAAGGTGACATAAGTAACTGAACGAGATCATGGAGGTCCCCACTTCTGTGGACAATGTAACATTTACGTGCAATGGTCGTCACTCGACCGTGGCGTTCGCTATCTCGAAGTGGGAGTGTTTTGACATTTCGTCTGCCAAGATCGATTGCGAATGTACGGATCCAAGTGAGAGGCCCTGTTCCTGACTTTGCGCATGGGTGGATAGCTCCAAGGTGACGAAGTACCCAAAGTGGGTGTGACTTCTCATTTGAGATGGTCAATGCTTGGATTGCACCTCCGCCGGCTTTGCGTCTACCTCTAAGGAACCCGTAGCAGCTTCTTAGCCTTTTCTGCTATTCTATCCCACCGTCATTTATGGAAACACAAGATCAGTGACCTCCCATGTATGAATGCGGAAGGTCGTTCTAATGCTTGACGTTGAGCTCGACAGCTCGACCGACGTCACGTCGTGCGGAGAGAGCTTCGAATGATAGCAACACACATAGCTTTGAACACGATCGCAGGTATAACATCTCTGTACTACACCAGGCCACAATCGATACCTTTCTCACGTTCCCTACAGTCAAGTCGTATAGCAAGATGTCTCCCAAAAGTCAGCCGGTCAATCGATCACACTATCAGCAAACACACTGACAATGAACAGAGGTCCAGTGCTGCATCTCGGTCGACATAGATGCCGTAGCAGGATGGCTGGGCTCGTATGGCGGAGAGGACAGCACGTCCGACATATCGCGAGGGCTCTTCGCAGGAACGATCGGTGTCAGGCGGCTATTGAAGATGTTTGACAAGTACAAGATCAAGACGACTTGGTTCATTCCGGGACACAGGTCAGGCAGTCGTCAGATTCACATACGCGAGTTGTAGCTGAGCGCCGTCAGTCTCGAGACATTCCCCGAGGAGTGTCGGATGATAGCGGAAGCTGGCCATGAGATCGGTCTCCATGGTGGGTCATGAACTCGTGCCTCGAGCCGCACTTGACTTACTCGGTCCAGGCTACTCCCACGAGAATCCAGCAGCCATGACTCTCGAGCAGCAGACAGCGATCATGGACAAAGTCTGCCGGAAGCTCTGACAGTTCTGTTGCTTAGACTAATGCGACCTAGTGCTACAAACTCATCACCGAGTTCCAAGGCCGTCCTCCCCGCGGCATCGTAGCCCCCTGGTGGGAGTCCAGCCAAGAAGGCGCTGAGCTGATGCTGAAGTACGGCCTCGAATACGACCACTCCTTCTCCCATCACGACTGTCAGTGCTACTGGCTTCGGACAGGCGACAAGTGGATCCCAATTGACTACAAGAAGCACCCGGACCACTGGATGAAGCCGCTCGAGGGAGGGCAGATGACAGGGCTGTGTGAGATTCCTGCGAGCTGGTACTTGGACGATTTACCGCCAATGATGTTTATCAAGAAAGCGCCGAACAGCCATGGCTGGGTGAACCCGAAGGACGTGGAGGACCTTTGGATGGAGCAATGGCGCTACCATTACAGGGAAGAGGAAGAAGGCTTCGTCTTCCCCATCACGGTGCATCCGGATGTTTGCGGACATCCGCATGGGTTGATGTTGCTTGAGCGGTAAGTCAGAGACAGCTAGTCGGATCGTCCCAGGAGCTCGGACACTAACAGCACATCAGCATTATTGAGCAGATCAACGAGTACGAAGGCGTGGAGTGGGTGACGATGGAGCAGATCTGCGATGATTTCAAGAGCAAGAACACGCCACCGAAGGGTGCGCTCTTGCCTGCTGCGGTAGGCGCATTAGCGAAAAATCCAGATCTCAAGCTAGAGGTACAGCAATGAGCTTCGTCCAAAGTACCGTACATATAAGCCCGTGTAGAGACGCCGGCGTCACTGATATATCTCATTGAGAACGAGATGGTACGAGTGTCTGACAACGATCCACGTCTTCAGCATTCTGACAGGGTCGTAGTACCTCATCAGGACCCCATAGTATCTTTGACCATACTAGAGTCCCTATCTCCCCAAGTCTTCCATAACTGATGCAGCCACTGCTCTTGTACCTCAAAGCGCTTCTGCAGTAGAGCATCGGTTAAGGCTCTCGCTTCTTGCGTGACCGGGAATACCATCACATGCTTATGGTCACTCGAACAAGTCGAGTCAGTCGCAAAGTCCAGCTCGCCTTTGCGCAGTTGCTCTATACAATCCTCGCAGAAGCAGACATCGTTACACATTCGGCAGAAATGGAGTTCCTTGTATGGGTTCTGTAGTCTGTCACGTGACAATTTGCAATTGTCGCAACTGAATATTAGCTCGAAGCCTGCGTACTTGAGGTTTTCGGGTTCGTCCGGATCTGCATCGACGCCGTCTTCGATTACAGGCTGACCAGGCTGCTCGTCATATTCCTCATCTGTCACTCCCTTATCACCGGTCTTCTGGAGATCTCGATTGTCGTCTTTACTTGCTTCTCTTTCAGTTGCCAGGTCGCCTTGTGGGCGGGCATATCCAAGTTGGACTTCAGAAGCAGAGTTCTGCTTGCGCGTGAGTTCTTCGAATGGCGTCATGGTAATGCCAAGCGCGATGCAAGCATTACCCATATCGTTCGCGCAAAGGAGAGCTTGGCCAAGTTGTGCACATGCCTGTTGATCGTTCCATGGATCGTTGTCACTCAAGAAGTGCAAAGCACGCTGTACAGAAGGCTTGATATAGGCCATCCAGGTTTCATCGTCAGCACTCGTATACTCGTGTAGCCACTGCGCCATGGCCAGTGCAGGGTATGATGTCCGGACATATCGCGTACCGCCTTGCTGATGGTGGGCCAAGATGTCTAGTTGTTTCACCGCTGGCGAAGGATCCTGACCTGCGGCCGCTGCGCAGACAGCGGTCCTGAAATGATGGAATCCCAAGAATGCAGCAGCAATGTCCCGCTGAAGCCAGGAATTTTGCTGGGTGATCTCGTCGCTTCCGTCAATGATCTCAATAACTTTCTCAAGAAGCGTTGCGGCATCGTCAGGTACGTCAGACACTTCGTAGAGCCAGGTGATGCATTGCATGGCTAGCCATAGATTGCCAGTATACGAGAAGGCGTCAGGAGTGAGTGGCACGGCTCTCTCCGTACTACTTTTTACGAGGTAGACTGTGCGATCTCTGTCGAGCGCACGTCCGATCTCTCTGAGTTTATGGAAGATCATGACATCGTATTCAACAACGAATTGTGCTCTCAGAAAGACGATCCACAAAGATCTGTCCATGTCGCCAGTGGTCCTCATGTCAAGGTCGCAAATGAGTGTCAAGATGTCATCAAACTCACGTGCATCGAACATTGCCTCGATATAGTTCCGGATGCTCAGGATGATAAGGTGATCAGATGCCAGGCCTGTCGGGTAGGCAAAGTTCGAACTGCCCTCATAGGCAGCTTTGCACACCTGCAATGATTCTGGACCGTTTCCTAGCTGGCGAAGCCACGATCCCATCTTAGTTCGCAGGTGAAACTCGATCCCGGGGACTGTATCAATTTGGGTCAAGAGATGTATGGCTCTATACATTAAGCGTACGCCCTCTTCATACTGGCTGAGATTATCACCATGGCATATGGCGAGGCCTTCGAAAGCTACCCATGCCCTTGTGGACATTTTGGTGGCCTCGGTGAAGTACTCAATCGCTTTGCGGGTGTGTTCCTCTTGATTGGCCTCCATCATTATCCAGGCCACACCGGTGTACCAATGCTCATTCTTGACATGCATGTGTAGGGCCGCAGCACTCTCGATGTCTGCTAAAGGGATAGAAGTGCCATAGTAGAAGACAGGTGGTTCATCTTCATCACATCCGTCCTCTCCCTATTACGACATCAGTACTTATCGTGATAGTGAGTTCCAACACTCACAAGAGAATTGAAGGCATATAAAAGCCAAGACTCGGTTTGGGACTTGCTCAGATAGGCCGCATCCTCGTAGCCAGTCTTAGTAAGCCATCGCCGAGAGCATTCTTTCGTGAGACACTCAAAGAGAGCAGGAGTGGACAAGCTGACACGCCCAGCCCACTCGCGATAGGGATCATCAAGATGAGCGATGTTCTGAGAGATCAGTTTTCGGGCGACTCGCGAATACTCGTTCGTTTGGAACCAGGTAGCAACAAAATGATCGAGGTAGCCATAGCTGGACTTCAACAAAGCGACGCCGTCATTGAAGAATGCAGCCAAAGTCCGAGCCAGGCTGATCGACAACCCACGATCCGCTTCCCCAAATTCGACTTCTAGAAGATGCCTTGCCCAATTCCCTTGGGCATATGAAACGAGTTCTTCGAGACCGTTTGACGTGGCAATGTCGGTGCACAAGATGTCAATACACGCTTTCACTATCCTCAGCTTCGAGTCGTTCATGTCATGCGCGAGGATAGCGCAGTCACTCCAGCGGCGTTTGACCGGATTGAACTCGACGGTCAGAAAGTCCCTCACGCGAGCGTGAGCGAATGTCACCACATTGGAACGCCAATCTTGTAAGACTGTATCATCCTGCATCGTGTCCTCGGTAGTTCTTTTCGCTTCGTTGAATGAAGGTTCGCTCTCAATGCTATTTTCTCCGGCCTGAACAGATTCCTCGCTATCACTATTGTTGGTGTCATCGTCATCCAGGAAGTCGAACTCGTTATTGCTCTGTTGCCCTTCCAGAGTAGCAGCTGCAGAAGCGATTTCCCCCTCATCTTCGACGAGTGGACCAGACATGTCGAAAATGCTGGAGTAGCGTGTTTGAAGATCCGTCTTGAGCGAAACACATCGCTGGCCTGCCGTCAAGCGTAGAAGAACATAGATCTCTGAGACTCTAAGTGGTCGATAAGACCAGAGAACCCAAGTCAAGAGATCTCGAAGATACGATTGCTGCATCTGCTCTACGGAATCAAACCTCTTGAAAACATGGTGTAGCATGTCATCGAGTCCAGTTGGGGCCTGGTCCAGCGACATTTCGACTGCCTCCGGCGAAGACAATTCCTGCATTTGATCGAAGACAAGGCGTGCCCACAGAAACATGCCTTCGGATCTTCTCAATACGGTGGAGTGAATTCTCTTGGCAAGACTCTCGTAGGGTTTCTTGAGCTTGTTCTTGCGAAGCTCTTTGAGAACACGAACCTCTCCCAAGCGTTGTTTCACAAATGCTCCAATATCTTTGAAGTTCCTGTCGGGTGTGACTATGATGCGACCCGAGTGGTACGAGCCAATCTTGTCGAATCCTGAGTCGGCACGGACATCTGGTCTAGCAAAGATAGCGACCTGAATGCGACAGCGCCTTTGGCCTGATACTCTCCTGGTCAGTTGCGACAAGCAAGCCAGGAACTTGACTCTCTCTCCTTCTTTCGCCTCATCTAGACCATCGACGATTATGAATGCGTGGCTCGTATTGTCCTTTGCTGCAGAGTCTGCCTCGAAGAAATCCAAGAATAAGGTCTCCCAGGTTCGACGCGGTGAATCGAAGATCCCCGGATCCTTCATGGCGGCCAGCACATGCTTTTTGAAGCGATCATTGGCTGTGATCATCTGAGCTGCGGCGGCCTTCCACATTTGAGCGAGGTCTTGGAGTTTCGGATCGCCATCCCTGAAGTACAGGTAACTTACGGAAGTAAGTGATGGGATATCAGGATGCTGGGGAAACTGATCCTTCAGAAGCTCAATGGTACGTGTCGCAAGCATGGTCTTTCCGACGCCGGGTCTGCCCAACACCCACAAGATCGGAGCACGTTCTTCTTGCCATGCTTGAAACATGGGATCTTCCCTGATCCATAGGCCGGTCCCTTTGGTTAGTAACTCGACATTCTGCTGATACTTTCGAGCAATCTCACTTGTCGTATCAGTTTGCAATCTTTCGGCAATGAGTCGCTCGTCGGCCTCACTGAATGCTCGCAAGCGCTCCGAACGCTGATTGGCTAAGACCTCGGTAACACCCTTATGCAGATCGCTCGTGGTATTTTGTAGCTCCCCGACCCTTGCAAAAGTCAGGGCAACCACCAGGCCAAGTTCTTCCTCGGCGAACACTTGGAGTCTCTGCATGCTTGGCTTGATCTCATCGTCGTTCATGAACACTGATCTGGCCCATTGCTTGAACCGTTTGCGCCGAACCACCTTTTCCGTGATGCCCATAATTTCCAGGATGTACGCCAAAATCTGTGCCATCTTGACCCTCAAAGACACCTCCATACCTCCATGCTCGTATTCCCTTAGTCGCATGGTAATGTTTCCCATCTGTTCGAATAACTCCTCGACAGCATCGTAGCACGCCGATACAGATTCGCATGCTTGCAGCAGATGAGCCGCAGCGCCAAAGGTTGTTGCTGCGGGCGCGTATGGGGTCAATTCCACACCGATCTTTACAAGATCCAGAATCGGTACCAGTGGTTGGAAACACTTCTTCATCTTCGCAAAGGCTCTGCCATGCTCGTCTCGGAAAGCAGTGAATTTGGTTTCCCTGTGCTTGATATGGCTCTCCAGGTCTTCCAAGCTGGCGAAATGCAGGAATGCATCGTCTTTTCCCAGTTTCCTCTGGGTCTGATTCTCGTATCGGCTAATGGCGGTTTGCCAAACATCGAGAAAATCGTCGGTATTGGACATAGTGATGAAGTCTGTAGATATCGAAGTGACTACTTCGGTGCGAGAAGAGATGCGCGCCAGCATACATATGCTGAGGCTGAGATGGCTAAACACCAGATGGGGCGGCTTTTATGATCATCCGGCTGCACGATCTGCGCTGTCCACTTAACATTGGCCATTTTCAAGGCGAATCCGAATGTGTACACGCTCATCGCTACATTACTAGTGATCCTATTTACGAGCGGCCCGACGACTTATTGATCTTCAGGCTACTAGCTATCGATCGAGCCCCGAGTCCATGGATCTCGCAGTGTTCTCCACGGTGACGCGCGTGGTCTGCAATATGCCGCCCTCCAAACCCGTCAAGTTTTCCTGGCTCTCGCTCGGCCCTGCCATACTTGAGATGGTCGCTAGATTGCTCGCCGGCCGCAGACCCCTCGCATGAGTGTGCATTGCTGATTTGCCACTCCTGTGGGCGTCGCTGCCTTGCGTACCCTTCGCGACTCTACCCAGCTTGATGTGTCCTGAACTTCCATCTACACTCGTCTGACCGTACCCCGTGCGAGTCATTCTCATATCTTCGCTGACCATCGCGTTGTTGCCGAAGCGCCCGGTGTGAAGGCTCGCGCCCAGTCGATGGAGGAAGGGGACCGTCGTCACGATCAGTGACAGGTTCTGTCCGAGCTGTGTATACACCATGAATGGAACTGTCGACCAGGTGGAATCGTCGGAAAGGAAGTCGGCTTGGATCTGGGCCATTGAAGCGAAGGTCACAGCAGGTACACTAGCGGCTGTAAGCATACAATCTTGAGGGATTCTGCGCGAATACTCACCAGAGACGTGCTGCCAGCAGGCAACACACTGTCCATCTTGACCGAGCGGCCATCTGCAGGCCCGCGATGATCGGTATAGGCAGTACGGCGAGCACGATGTCAGTGCAGGCGTGTAGTACTGTCACCGCGTACCACAGTGCCACCTAGCAGCGTCAGACTAAATCATCCACAGCCTCTCAATTCGGCGTCACATGCTTGACATACCTGGTTGGTGCATTTTGCTGCAGCGTACGACCAAGGCTGCTCGACACCGCACTGCATCGCGACTGCGAAGAGAGAGAAGACTGTCCAGCAGGCTATCAGACCGTGCATGCCATTGCATACGCGAATGAAAGACTGCCGCTGCGTGAGACGTCTGAAGAAGTTCGTCATGGCGAATTTGGTGAGAGCCACGACAGCGATGAACAGGATCTGGCTGGCATATCGGTACTAGTAGCGGAGGTCAGATTCCATGCACTACGTCGCTTTCATCTTTGCACCCACCTTGCTGCCCTGCGACACTTGCTCGAATATGAGCTCGTCCTGATGTCGTCCAATGCCATGTTTGACAGCCATCACAACCGTCGCGGTTTGCACCACAGCTAGGACCTGTCGCGTGATCAGTGCATGATTTGTCTTCGGAGTGCCGTGTATCTCACATTCGCAGCGACCGAAAGCATGTGCTCTGGTCCGGCATCTCGCCGCAGTGACAGAGCCGCGCCTACTCGCGCGATAGCGAGTATGACAGCGACAGTCAAAGTCACTAGGCTGGCAAGCACTAGTGTCGACCCTCGATCCTGGACATGATAGAACGCATTGGAAAGCCCTGAGGCCATGTTATCATGAGACGTCCTCTGATAATAATGGCACCCCGACGGCTGCGTTGCTCGACAACAGGACTATCGGCTGCTGCAGGTAGTAGCAGAACAACGCGTATGCATTTCGCAACCCGTCTGTCCTCAATATGAGGGTCCTTGTACCTGCAGCACAGGCCCCCATGGTTGGACCTACCAGGTCAATGGAACGCTCAGGTGGCTTGTCATCGCATTTACCCCAGAGGAGGACAGATGGTGCCATGGCGTTGCTCAAGTCGAAGCGGCGGATGCTCCCACCAGTGATCTGGGCATGCGAGGACGCCTCGTTCGGAACATGGCGATCGATGAAGGCGTGGTCGTTCAAGCTAGGTGGCTCGATGCAAGCTCACCCAGATTGCGCGCTGCCCATGACACAGAATCCTAGTCACCACGCTAGGGACGAGAGCACCCTACTTTAGCGTGGATGTGAGCTATATTGCTTGATCCAGGCACTATGGGTCTAATACACCACTGTGGAATGCTTGCAATATCCTCTTGATTTGGTGTTCCATAGGTGTATCCTTGCGCGATAAGTCCAAGTGAGCAAAGACTGGCGTCGTGACATGTAAGATGCCTGTCGCAACACCGAAGCCGATCGGCAATGTGGCGGCAGTGTTAGATAGTGTAAGATAAGGTACCTTATGCATTGTTGCAGGTGGCGCGGTGGCCAATGCAAGTCGAACACTACAAAGCTAAGCGGACCAACCGCACGCCCCGCGGCACGGCAGACGTACCGCGAATTAGGTTCTGAAGTTTCGTGATGCCGGGGCACGCGGCTGTGGACCATTAGCTCCGATTGTTGGGTGCGTGCATGAGTCAGGGTCGACTTCAGCGTTCACACGAGTGGTCGACAGAGTGCTGTGCTGTGCCGCAGACGCGCATGTGCACTGTTTAGCCAGCAATCTATCAGCTGCAGGTCCCCCACGGTGCGGTTATGTGGATGCCGAAGCTGATCTGCCGCGCCCACTCGGGAGCAGCCTCGTCGATGCGATGCATGAGCTTCTGATTGTCCAGATCTGTCTTCCAGTTTCCTGCGCCATAACTTACTTCTTGGACATTCCTACTTGCAGACGGCTTGGCTTCGATCACACATCTGATCGTTATGGACGATTCGCGACTTCGCCAACGAGGCGTCACGGAGCTGGATGAGTTCCACCAGAGCAAGAACGAGACCAATGTCTATCAAGAAGAGCGAAGCCAGTCCGGATCTCCCTCGGGAGTCATTGACGTAACGCACGCCGTGCGAGCCAGACAGCTTGATGTGAGTCGCTTTCTCGTGATGTTGACCACAGTCGCTGACAAGCTCACAGCGCTTCATCGGCTTTCTGCCCATCTTGTCGTTTGCAGCCACGCTACTCGGCTCTTGGGAATCACTGTCTGCAACATTCGTCGCCGGATTGTACAACGGAGGTCCAGTTGCTCTGGTCTGGGGATGCCTCATGTCAGTCATCGGCGCGCTGGCCTTGTCTTCGTCAATCGCGGAGATGGCCTCCATCATTCCAGTCGCCGGTGCACAATACCACTGGACCGCACGATATGCTCCGGGCGCATCGAACTTCTTTGGCTTGATGCAGGGGTGGCTGACCGTCTTCGGATGGCTTGCTCTCGTCGCCGTCCCGCCTTACTTCTCTGCCACGCTGATCGAAGGTCTTGTGATCCTTAATTATCCAGACTGGGTACCCAAGCAATGGCATGGCACGCTCCTTATGTGGGCCTCGATGGTTGCACCGGTCGTGCTGAATATGTACGGCCGATGGATCATCCCACCGCTGGAGATTCTGGGTATGGTGCTGCATCTACTCCTGCTTCCGGTCTTCGTCATTATCATGGTCTGCCTTGCGCCTCGCAGCTCACCATCCTTCGTCTTCACGACATTCGTGGGAGATCAATCTGGATACACAAACAACGGAGTCATGTTCTCGCTCGGTCTTCTCACCGCTGCATACGCCATGGTTGGCTTTGACGGGCCACTGCACATGAGCGAGGAAGTTCGCAACTCCAAGGTGAACGTCCCAAAGGCAATGGTTCTCGGCACATTGATCAATGGTATCATGGCATTCGGATGGGTCATTACCTTGCTCTTCACCATGGGCGACATCGAAGCCGCCCTCAGTACACCAACTGGCTACCCCATCATCGAGATCTTCTACCAGGCGACCGGAAGTCTTGCGGCAACAAATACCATGATGGCGTTCTTGATGATCGCCGGGTACGTGTCCCTCTTCGGCTGTTTCGCTTCTGTGTCGAGATTGGTTTGGGCTTTCGCTCGTGACAACGGGCTACCATTCGCTAGCTTCTTTGTCTATGTGAGTGTCTTCCCAATCTGCAAACTTTGATGCTGAATGCTGACGTCGAGCTCGCAGGTCTCACCAACGCTCAAGATCCCGACCAGGGCACTTGGCTTGGTCGTAGTTGTGGTCGTGCTGCTGAGCTTCATCGAGCTGGGCTCACTCGCAGCCTTCAACGCACTGACATCATTGTCGACACTGGCGCTCTACGTCTCATACGTTCTGCCGGTCTTGTTCTTCATGATCCACAAATTGCGAGGGCGCGAAGTCCTGTGGGGTCCGTTCCGTATGGCAAAGGTGTTTCCCGCACCATTTGGAGAGATCTTCGCGATCTTCGTGAACATGTTTGCGATCGCGTGGGGTGAGTTCACTTCTCTGTGGCGAGAGTATATCGAAGCTGACCGCATTTTAGGCGTCTACATCGTCATCTTCCTCCCATGGCCATCCACTGTGCCGGTCACTCTGCAGACTTTGAATTGGAGCGGGCCTGTCTTCGGCTTCGTCATGCTTCTCGCGCTGCTCGATTGGTTCATTAGTGGGCGCAAGCGGTTTGTGGCGCCTCACAAAGTCCTGCAGGAAGATGTGGAGTGAGGAGGCGCTGTTTTGTTGCGACAAATTGAGGACAGGAGGATAGACTGTGCTAAGAAAGTAAGAGGTCGATACTTACCTGTGGCTGCAGTATTGATCCTTAGAAACGAGGTACTAGTCCTAGCACGTAGCAAGAAATTCCCCCTACACCACATAGCCTTTTGCGTCTCTGTCCTGCAAGTGTCTGCTTTCACCTCGGCGATTGTGCAGCGCTGGGGGGCTGGCAGAGTTGCGTTCAACAATGTTGCGGCAGCACGCAATATCGCGAGACATGAGCGAGGTGCCTTTGCGTACGGTCCTGTGCTTTCGCGTGGCCTAACCGCCGTGCAACAACGCGAGTGTGCCTCGCCCGGGAGGCAGTGCGTGAAAGGCTGTTGTTGACAGTGATCAATAACGTGGCGCACGGGCATATTGAATAGTACCTTGCGGAGTGATGTATTGGAAGACGATCATGAGGAGGCGGTTTGGAGAGGATTGGCGAACCGCCGTACACTAGCGCGCGGTAGTACCCAGCCAATAATTCGCGTATTGCGGAAGTTCAAAGACTCCCGATCATGAGATGCCATTAATGTGTATATCATCACCAAAGGTCACCGCCCTTACCTCCCGACAGCATTCTCGCCGCCATGTCTAACCCGGCTGTCACTCTCCCGCTCCGCTCAGCGTTCAAATCCCGTGCCAGCGGAGGAATACAAAAAATATGCCGCCGCTGCCTCTCCCTCCAACCCTCCCAATCCTCCACCCCCCCTAACCCGCCACCAAACTACAACCCCTCCCTCCCCTTCTCCGCGCGGCAATACCCACTCACGCCCACCGATCGCGCACTCAAACGTCCGCTCCCAGGAACCCACCACATCCGCCCACAACTCCTAATGCACGTCGATCCCGCCAAGCTGCACTCCAGCGATCGCGCCAGGCAGGAGAAGAATGCAGCGCACAAGAAGATCGTGGGAGTTGTTGTAAGGACGGGGAGGATGGATAAGACAGCGACTGTGCGGATTCCGGGGCAGCGGTGGGATGGGAGGATCAAGAAGGTATGCACCGCAATCAACCTCCAAGCGAATGCCGAGCAGCAGACTAATTAACAGTACAGCACTTCTCTGCGCCAACCCAACACCTCATCCACGACCCTGCTTCCTCCTTACTGCCAGGCGACGTAATCTCCCTCCACCGCCTGCGAGTCTCCTCGACAGTTCATTACGTGGTTGCCGAGATCATCACACCGTTCGGGAAGCCCATCTCGGAAAGGCCGCCGATACCGACGCCCGAGGAGCGGTTCGCGGCATATAAGACTGCAAGACTGGCGAAATTGGAACGGAGGAAGCTGAGAAGGGAGGCGGCAGAGGGGAAAGAGGAGGCGGTGGCTGAGTTGAAGGCGCTGGGGTTGGATATGGCAGAGGGTGCTGAGGCAGGGAAGGGTCCGAAAGGCAGAGCTCAGGCTGGGTCCGCGAAGAGTGCAGTGACTGGAAGCGTGGCGCAGGCAGAAGCCTCGGCGGCGGTGGCCAGTGAGAAGGCGGCGGCGAGCAAGGTCAATGAAAGGGCGAGGTTGAACAAGGAAAGGGCTGAGAAGAAGAAGGCGCGAGCTGAGAAGCAACAGGCGAAGGTCGAGGAGACTAGCGAGCAGGAAAAGGGCGAGAAGGTGGAGACTGTGGTGGTGAACAACACTTGAGCAATCTGCCATTGGCTATATGAGGAAGCTACATTCGCTTCGTCCACGGCGGCAGTGTAGAACTCAGCTACACTCCTATCAGAGCTCCTCCGAGCCAGCAAGCCGCACATCTCGCCCCCAGCATGCACTGCTTGTGTCATCAGCCTCATAGCAGCATCGCATCTGCGACCAGCAAGCCAGACATCGCCTCACTTCCTCTCTGCACTCGGCGACCCAGCCTGAGCTCCCGGCACAATATTCACGTTCTCCGAGAACGTGACACTCTTCCGCTTCTGATCCCTCCGAGTCGCTCGCCTCATCACCAAGCCATCTTCATCGTCGGACCCGTTGTCAGTGTGAGCGCTGTTACAGCCGGACGCGCAGTCCTTCAGTCTGTAGCGAGCAATGTCAGTATCATTCGCTGGGATCTCCAAATGGTGCAGGAGATGTATATATATATGTTGTATAGTACACGTGAATGCAAGGGTGTGCTGTTGCTTGTCCTTACTTCTCACTGTCGTCTCCTTTCGGCACATCATCAATCGGTGTGTCATTCGCCGGTGCCGCGGTGTTGACCGGATCAATCTTCGCGTGTCCGTTGATCGTCGGCGCCTCTCCGGGCGTGCTGTCGTTTCGCACGGCCAGCTTCTTCGCAGCCATCTCCGAGATCCTTGTCAGCTCGCTGACGAAGCTCTCGCCCCACCAAGCACTCGTGTACTTGTTGACGTACTTCGACAGCTTGTTGTAGTCGAGTGCACGCTGCTCGTCGCTCTTCGTGACAGACTCGTGGATTGCATCAGCCAAGTCCTCGGTGTTCCAGGGGTTGACGATGATGGAGCCATTCAGGCTTTGAGCTGCGCCTGCGAATTCGGACAAGATCATGCAGCCGTGTCGCTTCTGCTGGCAGGCGATGTACTCGTAGCTGACCAGGTTCATACCATCTCGAGTCGACGAGACAAGGCAGACGTCTGACACTGCATAGAGTGCGATGAGCTCGTCGAAACTCACACTCTTGTGCAGGAAGTGGATTGGTGTGAACTCGATAGTGCCGAACTTGCCGTTAATGCGTCCGACGAGCTCGTTGACAACGGCGCGAAGATTCTGGTACTCCTCCACATCCTGTCGACTCGGTACAGCGACTTGAACGAGGACGACCTTGCCAATCCACTCCGGATGCTCAGTCAAGAAGACCTCGAGCGCGTGCAGTTTCTGTGGCACGCCCTTGATATAGTCGAGGCGATCGACTCCGACGATGATCTTCACATTCTCAAAGCGCTTCTCCAATCCTCGAATGCGCTCGATGACGTTCGGCTTCTGCAATCCCTGCGAGAACTTCTCGGGATCGATGCCAATTGGAAATGCGCCGACTGCGACAAGCTTGCCCTGGTATTGAACGCCGTTGGGAGTCGTAGCGAGATCGAGGATGCGTGCGCAAGAGGAAAGGAAGTGACGCGCATAGTCGTATGTGTGAAAGCCGATAAGGTCGCAGTGCAAGATACCTTCGAGGATCGCATTACGCACTGGCAGGATGCGGTAAATCTCACTCGAAGGAAAGGGTGTGTGGAGGAAGAAGCCGAATTTCACGTTCTTCCTCTTGACTGGACCCTTGTTGAGCTCCTGGCGCAACATCTCGGGCAGAAGCATCAAGTGGTAGTCATGGACCCACACGAGGTCGTTGTCTTGGACGTCACGCGCGATCTCGGTCGCGAACAGCCGGTTTGCCTCGACATAGCCTTCCCATGCGGACTCATCAAAAGTGATCTCTCCTGGGTGGTAGTGGAAGAGAGGCCAGAGGATGGAGTTTGAGAAGCCGTTGTAATGCCTCTCACTCAGCTCTTCGTCCATAAAGATCGGCACTGCATTATACTCATCCAGCAGGCGCTTCTTGACCAGCTCGATCTCGTCCTCGGGCGGCGCTGGGCCTGGCCAGCCATACCACTTGAACTGAGTGTTCTTGCTGAGCCCACTGAGTCCGGAAACCAGTCCTCCAGAAGACATCGAAAAGTCATATTGACCCTCGTCTGAGCGCTTGATGGTGATCGGGAGGCGGTTGGAGATGAGCAAGAGACGTCCTTTCGGCTCTTCGGGTTCCTCGAAGGCAGGCATCTTGGAGGAGACTATAAGCAGTGGAGGTCAGTATGCGCCCACCCAGTCTGCTCTCTGCCGCCATCGTCCATCAATGCGCCTTTAGTACCTTGCTTTGTATGATCCATGCTGAGACGTAGATCCGGTGCGCTTTTACTCGTCACGATGCTGTCTTTGCTCGCCATGTTGGAGGAGTAGAAGTGTATGTAGATGGGGTCGGGTGGTGTGCAGTGATTGGCAGTGGGGTGTTTGCAGGTTCTCAGGTGGAAGCAAATTACGACAATCACTTACACGAAGTTCTGCACACCCACGTGCTTCCTAGTGCTGTTTATGTTCTTCACTGGCAATTGCGCTTGCGCTTCGTCCACTCCTGCCTCTTCTCGGCCTGCGATTGTTCGGTCGGATGCGCTGTCGGTCGGTGTGTACCGAATGCTCTTTCTTCCGCTTGCTACGTTTCAGTGGGGCCTGGAGAAGTTGCACTTGATGCTAGCATGTGCTTCAAGGTGGTGGCAGTGTATGCGATAGCGACAGACTGTTTGTTGGCCTCAATAACGAGCACATTTCCTGCTTGCTGGGTGCGAGGTGAGGTCAATCTGTGCTCAGTGGGACGTGGTCGAAGTGGGGTGATCTGGGCCTTGTGGGAAGGAGCGATTGAAGCAAGCAGGATTTGCCTGGGGATTCAATTGATGCCAGAGTTATCAGGAAGTAGTGAAGGATGATGGGCTCGACCGAGTCGCCTGTAAGACTACGGGATTCCTTCGACTTGCCTGCAGTTCGATAGCAAGGAAGGGTTTGGCGCTAGGCATGCACGACATCCAATCGCCACGTGAAAGGCGGGGAAGCCGGGTGAGGCTCCGCTTGGGAGAAGCTCTCCAACACGAAACTCACGCGTGGCTCCATCTTCTCATGCAAGCATCCAGCACACTCACAAAGCCAACATGTCAGACTCGGAGCTCTCGTCGGCGGAAGGCGCCATCCCGCCAGCTGCTACCATCGAACAGACGCTGAAGCGCATCGTCCGCAATGCCGTCAAGAACGAAGACGAGATCACAGTCAAGTCGGCACGCAGCTTGGCCGAGAGTGAGCTCGGCTTAGACAGTGGTTTCTTCAGAGACGATCCAGAATGGAAAGCGAGAAGCAAGTCCGTCATTGAGGCTGCAGTGAACGCACCGGAGACGCCAGCGAAGGCGAAGCCGGTCAGACCTGCGCCTGCGAGAGCGAAGCCTGCCGCAAAGAGGAAGTCGGAGGACTCGGAGGAGAAGCCAACCAAGCGGGCGAAGAAGAGTGCGCCCGAGGCAAGTGATGCAACAGGCGAAGAGGCGTCCAAGCCTGCTGCTAAGCGAAAGAGGAAGCCACAGAAGGCCGAGGTCGTAGAGGATGACGAGTCTGAGGTTGAGGAGGTATCAAAGCCACCGGTCAAATCAATATCGAAAGCTCAGAACGGCAAGAAACCTTCGATCAAGTCAACGGTACTGCTGTCCAACGATGTCGATGAAAGCAACGCACTGTCCGATCCTCCTGATGTCGATGGCAAGGCCGACGCAGCAGACACAAAGGTTGCCGACGATGACAGCGACAGCGACATGTCAGTCCTGCTCGACGAGGCACCAGCAAAGACAAAGCCTCGCAAGAAGCCGACGGACGCCGCACCCAGGACCAAGAAACTCATCGAGGGCAAGAAGCCGAGCAATGCGGAACAGCTCTCACCCAACGAAGAGGAGATCAAGCGACTGCAAGGCTGGCTAGTCAAGTGTGGACTGCGGAAGCTATGGTACAAAGAGCTCGCGCCCTACGATACCGACAAGGCGAAGATTGCACATCTCAAGGGCATGCTGAACGATGTTGGCATGACAGGACGGTACAGCGCGGAGAAGGCGAAGTCGATCAAAGAGGCGAGAGAGCTGAAGGAGGAGATCGAGGCGGCCAAGGACTTTGCGAAGCAATGGGGAACGGCAGGGAAAGGCAAAGGCAGAACGGGCGGCGGAGGTGGTGACGAAGCCGAGGATGAAGATTGCGATGAGGAAGAAGAGAAGGTGGTAGAGAATACGAGGCGGAGGCCTGGCGGCAGGGTGCTGCCGAAGGGTCTGGTTGATTTCGGGGACTCTGGCGATGATGGCTCGGACTGAGGCTGAGCTATGCGCCGGTGCTTGACTGCACTGCTTGGGGGTGGTCGCGCATAGCAGGTACCGTATCTCTAGATCGCTAACGAGTCGCTTCCGAAAGCAGTGACATCTGCCTTTCGATGGCTCTCGAGAGGCGCTACTCGGCGCGTTTGGCACAATCACGGCGACGGAACGCTGACCTCTGAGCTGAGATTCGATGATCGATACTTGCTTCAAGTCTTCGTATCGCTACTCGTAGACCGGAGGGCTAGGACCGTAGAGACCCGCGTGTATACGCTCGAGCGGTACGACACTTGATTCTCGTCGACGCTTCGCGCGTACCTTCTCGTCTGTTCTACCGTCTCATAGTCCGTAGGACCTACTTTAGCTACGTCTCGAGCTCCTTTGTTTATTTCCTATAATACTTATTTTTACGCCGCTTAGCGGTTCTCTTATATTAAGCGCTATTATATTAGTCCCTTATTTATATAGATTAAATCTATATTTATATCTTACTATACTAAGTCTTTAGGTTAGGGTTATAAATATTAAACTTTAAGCTTTAATTTACCTTAGCTTCTTAAGTAATAAAGTAACTACTTAGCTTATCTTACCTTATTATAATTCTATACTATAAGACTATTATATCTCGATATTAAATTACTATACTCTCTATATATAGTATATCTCTCTTATATAGCTACCTAAGTAGTTACCTTACTATATTACTAGTTAATACTAAACTATAGCTCTATAATCTCTAAATTAGACTAGGCGTAGGCTAGCTAAACTCGTACCGCGGATTCGATAGTAACTAATTACCGCCCGCCGGCCGCGAATTCCCTAGTAACTAATTACCGGGACCCCCGCCCTAACCCCG